>JAPIVC010000742.1:0-28917 GCA_030586385.1 Camponotus fellah | reverse complement strand
CACCCGCGTCGTCGCTATAATTATCACCACTGGGAATAAACCGTCTCTGCAGTCGAGTTTTTGCACTTTCGAGTCGCGCGATTTTAGCCACCCGAGATTATCTACATCCGATCGAGAATCGCGGACGCTTGACTGTGTTCTTCGAGCTCTTTGATCAATTCCTCGCAATGCTCCAACCATGCAAAATACTCGCCCAATGTGGCAATTTGGCGAGATTCCTCAGATTGCGTTCAGTCTGCTCGATGTTTTCCATTTTTCTTGTCTTTTTGACATTTTTTAAAACACTAGTCACAGTTTTCTACGGAGCACTTGCACGTAACTTTTGCACACGATAAACAATCGTTCGCTATTTTAAACGTTATAGTGTATAATTATACATTTATAACATTGAAAGCATTGACTGCGCGTCTAAATCACGTACTATGATTTATACTTTTCAACCGACGTGTCGATGCGCGTTCAAATCGCATACTAAAATGCGCTTCGATTCTTCTTATTCTTATATTTCATCTAAGTCCTTCTTACATTTCTAAACCTTATAATTCTAAACCTTTTTTATCTTTGTGTATAATACATAGGTATGATGTATCAATCATTTATTTATATTATATCTCAGAAAGAATTCACGCGTATCACTTTCGCTTATATAAACGAAGAAACCAAAGGCGCAAAGCAGCCAAATATTGTCGCAAAGCAGCCGAACATCGGCGCTGATTCTTTCTAGAAAAAAAGGAAGATAATTTTGGGATGTTTATATTGTCAAATACTGACCGATTCTTTTTTGCTCGGGGTGACGAGTATACCAGGAAGAGATTAAAAATGTTTAACGTACGAGATGTGTCCCAAAAATATCCTTTGCATATATCTTTGTCCTTGAGCATTGTTGAAAACAGATATTCAGTATTTAGGGTGGACTTTTAGGAATACTCCGACCAAGCGGCACGATTCAACAGCTGTTCAGTCGGCAACGGTACGCAGTTGTGTGAGCGTCGAAAACTCTGAGTGTCGCAATTTACAATGACTGAACGAGTCGAGCAGAAAATTTCTATTAAATTTTGCCAAAAACTTGGACATATGTTCCGAGACAATCGGTATGATACGCAAAGTTTATAGTAATGACTCTATGAGTGACACACAAATAAAAGAATGCTTTAGACGGTTCAAAGATGGTAAAAGATTTGACGATGTTGACGAAATAAAACAAAATGCGACGGAGCTGTTGGCCATTATAAAAAACGACTTCCAGGACTGCTTTTGCAAGTGGGTGCAACGTTGGCAAAAGGTCATTGCTTCAGAAGGAAACTACTTTGAAGGCTACGTTGTTCATATCACTCCAGAATAGCTCTTTCTTATGATACAGGCAAAGGTCGGATACTTTTGGGACACACCTCGTATGTCGTGCAATCGCTACACTAGTGTGGTCCTTCGATGCACAGAGAAGAATCGTCTCATGGATCGTCTCCGAGTTCTGATCGAGAAAAGAAGTATATTACGAAAGTGGTGTCGTTCATATGGAACGTGTTTTATATTTGACTGTGAGAAAATTTGGATTTGTGTGCGATTGTAATATATATATATATATATATATATATATATATATATATAAACAGTTAAATGTATTGGATAAAGATAATATTTAAATTTTTATGATTAGTTAATTAAAAGACAAATTTTATCAATACATATGCGTGGACTATAGCATATAAAATAATGTTACAACAATGGAGCTGTAAACACATATAGACGAATGGAGGCGCATAATCAACTTTTTCCGAGATGACAATAATAGTGCTATGGAAAAATCGAACACTAAACAGATGTCGATAATGCAATATGTGCGCGATCGAGAATTAGGCATACGAAGTATGCGTAAGCAACATTTCGTCAAACAAGCAGAAGTTACTATATATGAGAATGGTTATACCGAATCCGATCATGTACAACTGAAAATTTTTCGTGAATTTCGGATGATGCATGTCGTCTCAGTGGATATATAGACGATGATGATGATGATGATGACGATTACTCTTATTTCGGTAAACGTAAAATTATTCGAATCATAGATTCAGAAGATGTTTGGCAATACTAATGTATTAGACGCCATGGAAGATAGCAATCGAATATTTGAATATGATAAGAATGTTTATAGAGTATTTTAATTAACGCACAAATTATTTCAGAAACAAAGCATTTTAGGCAAAAAGTTTTTCGAGGGGCCAGATGGTATCATTGGCTTGACACTGAAGGTTACGTGAACACATTTTTTAAATGGAACACCTTATTTTTACATTGTTATCGAACTTTCCCAAACACTTTAGTTGTCTTAACATGAAATGTTTCCCTTTTTTTCCGCAAATTCATTTTTCATTTTATCTTTCTTAATACTTTTTGTACAAAATAATGAAAGGAATCAATTGGTGTAAAAAAACACATAGTTGTTTCTAAGAAAAAATGGAATTGTTAATTGCAAATTATATATTTTTTTTAGAAACAACTATGTGTTTTCTTTACTACACATTGATCTCTCTCATTATTTTGTATATAAAAGTATTAAGGAGAGGATAATCGAAAAATGAATATTTTACTAGATATTTTATGGTTTATGTAAAATTAAGAAATGATTTCAAGCTTCATAACTCGGAATGTACTTAATGAAGACTAACTTAATTATAGTGTTTTGGAAAGGTCTCGAGATAAGCTATAAGAATGTGCAAAAATATATAGGGTGTTCCATTTAAAAAAATTGAGTGAAGTGGCTTTCACGTGACTTTCAAATGACTCTTTAGTGTCAAACCAATGATACCATCTTATGGCCCCCTCAAAACCATAAAACTTTTGTCTGAAACATTTTTCTCTAAAATGCTTTGTTTCCGAAATAATTGCGTGCGTTAATTAAAATGGCTCACCCTGTATATAAACAAATCGATTACAGTTGGGTAGGTGTATCAATGAATGTACATACACGCCGTATATAAATATACGTATCCCAACGGGTATAAACCGAATGTACATAGATTTAATAATCTGGAATGATTTTAATCACAAATATTAATATTAAATATGATGAGTTTAAAAAATGATTGGTAATCATCATAAATTATTATTATATATAACGCGGTATTGTGCACAATGTCAATCTCGTAAATGTGAATGTCCGCCCGAAATTATATACAAAAAGTACGCATGGGAAAAGAAAAAGCAACAGGAAGAGACTGTACAGGTAACAGATAATTTTTGCTAATATAATTACGAAATTAATTTGAAATATTTAAGTAATTAGTTTTGGATAATTTTTTTTGTAGGAGAATGTTTCAGGAGAGATGAGAAATCTGAATGAAGATCAGAATGGAGATCAAAATGGTGATCAAAATGAGGATCTAGATAGAAATCATAATGACGATTTTTATGTAAATTTTGAGCTATGGGCATCCTATATGTAACGGATTAAATTTTATATTTTTTTCTTATTATACTTATTATTTTATTAGTCATACATACACACACACACACACACACACACACACACACACACACACATATTTTTAAAATAAATTTATATTTTAATTTAAAAAAGAAAAAAATATGATTATTTACGCGCCTCTCCTTGCGCTCCCATTCCTTACGCTAGTTATAAGAAATCGTTATCTCAATCCCGTCATTATTCGATATTATCATTCTCTCTCGCACGCGTTGTCTTGCGCTATCACTCACTTACCTTTGCGTCGTCCTTCTCGCACCTATTATATTTAGGGGAAAGGGGGGAGGGTATCGCGAGAGCTATTTTGTTTGCAAAAAATATGTCTCGATGCGTTAGTCTCCCAAGACCCAATCCTCTTCAAATATCTCCGTTTATCAATCGGTTTATGTAATATTATTTGCACTTGCGATAAAAACATCCAACACCATCCCCAAGCGTCTCCCTCCACCGAAATCCCCCGTCCCGCGTAAGGTCATTCCCCCCGCGCCAACGAAGTCCCCTCCGTCCCGCGTGACGTCATTCCCCCCGCCGCTGAGATCCCCCCGCCTCAACCCCCGGAGAGGACCTGAGTTAGAACCGGTCTAGTATACCTACTTATCTTTAAGATTTCTTCTAATGCAATTACATAATTCAGTGTATATATAGATAATGTAAGCATTAAAATGTACGAGAAATGAAGGTATATTCTAGATAATGCGATTTTATATCTGATATAGACCACATGTTACTAACATGTTTACTAACATGTTATTTTAAAGATCAATCTGTTCCTTAAGTAAGAAATATGTTAAAAACATATAAACACTCAATGAAAAATATCATCAAATGTTTGAAATTTTGATAATATAGCGATTTGTATGAAACATTCGAACAAAATTCTGAAAACAATTATGTTAATATTTTTATATCACACGTGCGTCCAATGTAGCACTTCCCGCACGACTTTTCCGTACAAGAGTAGCAAGCACGATCACATTATTTCACTGTTTGGCGAATTGTTTCTGACGTACGCTAATAGATGGCGGGTCAAAACTGTGAAATAATGACATTATTTCACTGTTTCCCAGTGAAATAATATGATCGTGTACAATTTGCTTCTCGTACGGAAAAGTACGACAAGCGCTACTGGACGCACTTGTAATATAAAATGTGTGATACAAAACGTGTGATACATATAAGGAATGGCAATTGTACACGAACGCTACGTGAACGCATTCGCCTTCGGCTCGTGCGTTACTCCGCGCTCGTGTGCAATTGCCAACTTTCCTCACTTGTATCACAATATACTATTATAACACATCTTTTTGAATAAAATGTTACTTATTCATTATTTGTTATTCTTTCGTTTATTACACATTTAAATCAACATATCCTACTGGGCCTAGATATTATAAAAGATATTTTAAAAACAAAACATAGGTAATATTATACGTTTGTAAGATAGATAATTTTATAACTTAGATAATGAGATAGTATTTTGTAGCTTAGATAATTTTATAGCAATAATATAAAATTAATCACAATAATTTTATAATGTCAAAAAGAAATTTAGCTTATAAATTTTACATTTTCTATATGTCAAAATGGTTGAAACATGCTATTACAGTACAAACGTACATGTCTTCATTTTTATTAACTGTAATGTATGTAAAAGATGAAAATGATACTTACAATAAAATAAAATCGATTTGAAAATTAAAGAAAGTGTCTTTTATAAAATAAATGCGTTACTTCACACAATTTTGTATGCACATTTAAAGAAAGAAAGATAAATATTTTATTATATATTTAATAGCTTTATTCAATTAGTTCAATCAGCCAGGTTTAATACCAGATTTAATAGGAAAAGCAATCAATCGCGAACTTATCGTTTCAAGAGACTGCCATAAACTGATGGCTCTGTTGATATACTTAAGAGTATTTAGAAGATTGTATGCACAGCCGTTTTACCTGTGTGTGCGAAGTGTGCAAGGTACACAGGCGCAGAATATAAGAGGCGGCAAATTTTGGTTAACAATGTAATTCATTACGAAAGAAAAATCTTTCTGCCTCTCTCCTTCTCTCCTTCACATACATACACGCGCACGCACGCACGCACGCACAAACACACACACACAACACACACACACACACACACACACACACACACACACACATGTATATGTATAGGTGTATATATTTTTTTCTACACTACATTTCTACATTATAGACGTTGTCTTTTCGAAGGTTGAAGAACGATTTGAATTTAAAAAATTTTCATAACTTGGATTTGGATTTTTAAATAATATAGAAGAATTTAATAAGAAAAATAAAGATTTTAGATTGAAAACTTGCATGGACATACAAATAATTATGTTAAAAATTATGTTGAAAAATGAATAAATCACAATATTTCGCAAGTGCGCTGATTGTTACTTTTGTCTTGGGTACCGGGGACGAAAGTAATCTGGGGATAAAAGTACTTCAGTTCTTCTTTTCGGAAAAATAAAATAAATATACTTTTTTTAAATTTAAGGCAACAATTTTATTATAATCTTTCATTAAGCAAGATAACTTTTATTATAAATTTGTATTATATTATATTAAAAATAAAATAATACAAATATACAAAAAATAAAATAAATACTTATTTTTATCATCTTTAAAAAACTTGAAAGAAATAATCTTCGTTAAGCAAAATAATTATAAATAATATAATTATACTTAATAATTTTCATAAAATAATTATACTTAATCACATCCGTTTTGTACATTTTTAAGTTTAAATAATAGTTTCATTCTAAATAAGTGTAAAATTTGTATGATGACTACTTATACAAAAGAGATTGGTATATATTCCGAATCACAATTATGGCATACGTAATAAGAATCTCTTTTAATACAATTATTATGGGATCAGCTTTAATATTTTAGGGAATTGAAATATGTTACTTTCGTCCACAGAGTGTCATGTTACTTTTGTCCCCAAACACATTTTTTAGAATAAAAGCATTATAACATAAATATGATGCTAGAATTAGCCAAATCAACTATAAAACTTATGAATACATTTTAGAAGAATACACCGGGAAATAATTACATCAAAATACACTTTAATTAGGCATGGATACAAAAAAACTAAAACAAGAAATACTTAGGTGAATAAGATAAATATACTACTTTCACTTCTGCATGTGCAACGGGCGCGATCGTTTTACAACAATTAGCTGAAAAGGAAAAGAATCGGGGCCTTCGCATTTGAATATATGATACAAATTATTCAACATATTGTGTAGTTTAGTTTGTGTAGTTACACATTTGTGTAAAGTTTAGGAGGCTTATTCATGACGCTGTTACTTTTATCCCCGGTCTCTCCTATACTCCTTTAGTTTTCATATTCCGTTTTCGTATAAAATAAAATTTTATTTGAAAGATTTTTAAAGACAATTTTTCTAGAAAACTATTCGCGAGAAAAAATTAATTGCAAAATCATAATCGCAATTATACTTGCATGTATTGGCCGATCTTCTTTAATTAATATCTCGAAAATTTATGTGATAGTGTTCAAAATGATACATGACTTCTTAATTTTTTTATCGAGGTTTACTTATGATTATTTTTGATGGAAAATTGCACTGACACTCTGTATATATTGTTTATTTCTAGTAAAATGTATATAAGCATATAATTATATAAGCATATAATCATATGCTTATATAATTATTAATTGGAACAATTAAATTCGAATAAACAATTTCATTAATACCAAGTGTATATCAGTTCGATAATTGTTGTATAAGATACAAAAGATTTTTCTCGGAGCTTAGTTTTTAAACTGAAGAAAATAATTAACTAATTAACGGAACGAGTATGAGAGGTAAACAGGGATGGCGCGATATAAGCGATTATGTGGGGCGCTCGTCATGATCAGCTGATTGCTACACGCGATGAGTGTAGCAATCAATGGTGTGTGTGTGTGTGTGTGTGTGTGTGTGTGTGTGAGGGAGAGAATATGCACGAACGCGCGCGCGCCACACACACACACACACACACACACACACACACACACACACACACACACTAATTGCTACACTCATCGCGTATAGCGATCAGCTGATCATGGCGAGCGCCCGACATAATCGTTTATATCGCGCCATCCCTGCTTACCTCTCGTACTTGTTCCGCAATTAGTTAACTATTTTCCTTTTAGTTTAAAAACAAAGTCCGGGCAAAATTTTGGAAGAGGAAGGAATCATCTTAGAATTCATTCAAGAATTTGATATTTTTAAGACAAATGTATGTTCAGAATCTCTCTGCATAAAAAAAACAATTGCAGCAAAATTTAATTCGAATATAATGCACAATAATACAGTTGTCATGGACGATTCGGATGGGAACATATTAGTGATTATTAATTTATTACAATACGGAAATTAAAGTTAGGAAATTAAAGAGGGGAAAGCGAATGCAAGGGTGAAGAAAGAGAAATTCATTTTTTTTTACTTTCTTACATTTCAATGATATTTCAATATTTTAATATATTCTGAGATAAAAAGAATGCACTCCAGATACTCCACTACTTATGATTTAACTTTGTTCGAGATAATAGAAATACCTTCTATATGTATGTATCTGTGTAATATAAACACACTTAAATATATAATCAATATCTATGTATAAAATTTGTAACACAGAAAAGTAATATAATATAATATGTAATATAATATAATATTAAGAATATATATAATATATATAATTTATAATATGAATTATATTGTAATATAATATAATATTTTTATACAATATTATACAATATAATATTTATAGAATTATATTGTACAATTTTAATATTATATTGATTAAATACAATTAAACCATTATTAATTTTTATATGACATTAGTGAATAATTAAGTATATACATTTATAAATATTATTACAATCATTCATTCTCTATTTTTAATTTCTTAAAACAGTTAATGTCTTCTAGATTTAATTATTCAATTGTCGAATAAAGATCGAAAATAATTTATCTGTTCTTCGATCTCCGACCAGCGTGTATCTATCTTCTGTTCAACATCGGTAATTGAAATGATTGAATTTTCCAGCTCCTTTTTACAAATTTCTTTATCTAAAATAGATTATTTTAATAATTATTATCAATAAATAATTTTCTTATTTAATAATTATACTGTCATGTGTAATTATACACATGAGAGTATCATTATGAACAGAATTATAAGAAAATATGGTAAAGATTTACTTTACGTAACACAGCACGAAAAATTTTTATTTTCACATATGTTGTAGAGGATATATTCCTAACACATTCGGTTTGAATTTTGTGGCACCCTCTTCGTTCCTGAGATATGCAATTTTAAAGTTTCATACTTTCATGTCTTTTTTCATAATATACTATTTATGTGTTCACATTTTTCGTTTATATTGCTTAATACAGTTTGATATTATATTTTCGTTGTGTTTATATTTTTTGGTTTACGTTTACTCGTTGTGACTTCTATATCGCTAAGAATTTAATACAATTTAATACATTTAAAAAATATCACAAATGTATGTGTATGCGCGGGGGGAAGGAGGCACGTCTTCGGCTCCCCTTCCGCAACCATCCGGCCGGTAGCTAAAATAGAATTGCTTTACAACTTACAGCATATATCCATTGTGATTGAACTCTTCGCAATGCGACCCCTACCAGGGGGATGGACCCCCCCGCGCGCGCGCTGTGTGTGTCTTACTTCTTCTTAAACATACATAATGTCGCAAAATATATTATATTATATTATATTCTAATATATTATATTCTAATATATTATATTCTGGTCTTGAAATTTTTTTGTTAATAATTATTTAATAAATAACAATAAGCGGTTAAAAATCTTTTGAAAGTTATTCAAAAAGATGACCCGGGAAATGTAAACGCAAAAATATAAACATATTTAGAAAGGAACGAAATACAATATATAATGCAAGAATAGATAATACAAGTAAATATGAAACTTTAAAATTGTATATCTCAGGAACGAAGAGAGAGCGCCATAAAATTCAAATGGTGTATTACTTAGGAATGTATCCTCTACAACATATCTGAAAATAAAATTTTTTGAGCTGTGTGACATAAAGTAAACATTCACCGAAAATATTATATAAAATATATAACAATTATAAAGAAAGTTAATTAAAAGAAAAAAAAATTTTTAAGTATATAGAAATTTGATTTATTTAAAAATTACCTCATGCAACTGTGCCTTAGAATACGCATTATTAATTATAACAATTAATATTACAATTTCCTTGACTTTTCTATAAAAAATAAAACAATACGTTTATAATTAATTCGTACAATAAATCTCCACGTTTATGTGTAGTATATCTTCATTAAATAATATCGTTACCCATGTCTTATTTTTTTGTAATTATTTAATAAACTTGTAAGCATGTACTTAGTACTTCTCCCAAGAACAGAAAGGAAAATATTAGCATTTAAGGCATAAGCTCGCTCTGTCGGTTCAAGTTGAAGATAAAATTGATTATACAAAGATTTTGGAATTTGTGAAATTATTATTGTATTTGTGATAATTTCTAAATAATTGATTAAAATTTCAGAATTTTTACTGTAAGCCAAACATTCTAATAATATTTTATTATTTCCTTTCATGTAATTATTAAAAACTTTATTCCATGTACAATGATCTGCCGTTTTCAAACCATTACAATATGTCCACCTCTTCCAGCCAGGCAAAAGTCTACAGAAGATAGTCCAAAAAAGAAGTAAAAAAAAATCTTGTAAGGAAATTGTGTTAATAGTTTCTTTTTAGTGTTTTATAAATAATTTTTTGATATAAGTGATAACTAATTTCCCAATCATATGCAGAATATAAAAAATATTCTTATAAAAAGAATCGAATATTTTGAATATTATGAAAAAATTACTTGTTTTCTTCAGGATTTGCTAGATGCCATTTCAAATGATGGTTAGACTTTACTTTGCAAAGATTTTCATTTATAATACAGTCCCACTTTGCAAGTTCTTGATTTAAACATTTAGTATGATCGGTGACGTTATTTTCATCAAACAGATTCCAGTAAGATGTAATAAAATCAAACCTTAGTATGCCCTAAAATTTAATAAGTCTCATTATATTTAATTTATTCATTATTTACAAGAACATAAAATATAATATAAAATTACATATAATGTACGCGCAAATAAACATTTTTCCTAAATAATTTTGTTTTATGTTTCTTTAATATTTATGTGACTTTATAGTATCAATACCATAATAACTAGATTTATTAGAATTTCTTATTTGTGTGTGAATAATTGTGTATGTATTTTATCATTTATATGGGTATGGTTTTTACATCATCTAATGAATTCTTAACTCTTCATATACACAAAAATCGATATACAAAGTGTTTCATAAGTTTGTGCTAACGCTCGTGAGTGAATAAAACGCAAAAACTCAAAGGTCCTTTACCATTTGGAATTTTCGCAATAATTTATTGAAATATTAATTAAAAATGTGAATAAACGCGTGTTTCGCGACGCTAGATCGTAAGATATGCGCGGTAGATGTGTCAGCGGCGAGTGTCGGGCATAACCATGAAAAAACAAGAGTCGAGGTACGCGCGATCAAAATTTACGAGACACTTTGTATATATATTTAAGTCTGTGCATATTGATGTATCGATTGATGAATCGACTTTAATATATTTTCTTAATTTAAATCTGTGGCATATTAAATATAGATTGTAAATATTTTAAACTTTAAATATCAATTTCTTTTATTGTAATAAACAAGTATTTACAAGTGGATTATTATATGTATATTAAATTAGTATGTGTTGTATAATGTAAAAATATTATTGTAAAATTATACAAGTCAATTTCTCTACAAAATTGTATTGTGTATGTATTGTATATTTTTAATATCGTAAAGATTCGAATATTACGTAAGAAAATTAATATAAGAAAAATAATTGTGCTATATACTGTGTTTTATAATTTCTTAAAACTCTTTAAATATTAATTGCACAATTAATTATCAATTATCACATAAATACTAATGTATTATTATTAAAGAAAAATAACTTAATGAAATATTTAAAATTTATGTGACTGTATTAAATGTAAAGAAAAAATATATAACATAAATGTGTAACATAAGCGCATTTTGAATTTAAATTTCTGAATTTTGGTACAGAAATAATTAAATATTCATGTATAATTATATTTTTCGTTTAACTCACTACCTATAATATTTTTCTCATATACCTATTTTTAAAAGAAGTCATTATTATGATATAAAATCGTATTATAAAATAAATACTTGGTAATGGATAATTTTTTTTAAGAAAATGTTATTATATATATATATATATATATATATATATATATATATACCTTAAATTCAAGATAAAAATCCAAGAATGGAAAGATATTCGACAAAAATTCAAATGCTTTGAACATAGGATACCATGCAATATAATCTGTTTCCTGTGACAAATAAGAAATGAGTTCCCAAAATACGGAGAATTCAAGTTTTTTCTCTATCGCAAAATGAAACGCATCATTGATGATTTGTGCGCGATTGAGAACATGTATATTACTATATTTGTCAGAATTTAAGTATTGTGCAATTTTTCGCCAATTCGCAGTATCGTAATAGACGCGATAATATCCTGTAATAAAATAAATTATTTTTGTTGATTATTAAATACTTCGAAATAATATATATTAGTTATTAATATATATTAATATATATTAGTTATAAACACATATCGAAATGTTAAAGATATTTCGATATTAAATATATTATTATTATTAGAGACGTTTATATTTTCCGTTTTTATTATTTAACATAGCTATATCAGCAATTTCACAAATTACAGAGATTACAATTACAAGAAATGAAAATTTCAAATATATCGTTAAAAATTCAATGGTATAATATCTTTTGTTATATCTTATTCTTTATATATGAATTTTAATATATTTCATGATTATTTTCAATTAAAATTTGTCATATATGATATCTAATATGAGATATATATATATATATATATATATATATATATATATATATATATATATATGTGTAAATAATAATAAAACAATTCTGAAAATTTTGATATAATAGGTAAAGAATTTTGTACTAATATAAAATGGTTGTTTTACAAATAATATATGTATTAAAATATATATACTTGAAATTATATATATATATATATATATATATATTGTTATAATCCGCGAGATTATAACGTTATTTTAATATTTTAATATTCGCTAGAACGTTCGCGAACCGCATAAAAAACCGCCGCTTCAGCGAACCACGCGCGAGTTCGCCGGAAACGCAGAAAATGCTAACGAAGGGTTTCGACTTTGAACCTCCTTCGTTAGCACTTAGATTTGATCGCCGGAAATTCCCATGACCAAATATGGTCATGTCGCTAGGCGATCCCCTCCAAAATACCCCTAAAAAGAGGTATTAAAAACCGTCCACCGCGGACCCGCGGCGGACAGTCGTTAAGTGAAAGTCAATTAATAATTAGTGCGAATCTGGGGCAAACCGCTAATTAAACGCCGACAAAGGGTTTAAATCTAAGAATTGTGATTCGGAGAAGGCTCAAAGAAGTCAACCAATATAGAATAAAGAATTAAGTCTGTAATTTAATAATAATAATAATAAAAATAATAGTAATAACATTCTCAAAATAACGGCCTCGAGGTCTCTGACATTTCCCGGCAAATCCCAATTCCTGTGCCGTCTCGGGCACAACATCTTGGTGGCAGCGATGGGATGATGCCGAAATCGGATACCCTGGACCTCTAACGGCTGAAACAAAAAAGAGAATATAAAGAATTAATAAATCGAGTGAAGTAACTGCTAAATTAAAGCAGACAGACTCAAACACATCAGCACGCAACACATAAGGACGACAGTGATAAAGAAATCACGGTCAAGCAGCTGAAAGCCGAAAGGAAACACCAGCGCTCAAGGACCAACGTCGATCCACGACCTTCGCCAAGGCAACGCAACACCAACGGACAACGCAACATCAACGGACAACACAACGCCGACGGACAACGCACCGCCAACGGACAACGTATCGCCGACGGACAACGTCCCAACGTGTCAATATGCAGCGTCAGCAGCTAAGCAACCCGATACGCGACCATGCGAGTCATTGTACTACTAATGTAAGTTAAAAAATTTACAATTAAATGTCGGAACCGTTAAAGCGAGTTAGATTTCAAAGCCCGCGATTTTTGAGCGAGCCAGCACGATTGGCTAATAGAGCAGGACTTGTACCACCGATACAAAGTAGCCGAAGAAGCCGTTCGTGACATACGAAATAGCGTGCGAAGAAATTTAGAAAATTGTTATCCGAATTCTGAATCACTCGAAGCGCGTAATAACGATAATAGTAACGATAACTTCGAACCAAACGAACCACGCGGTAATCGAGTTACATTTAGAAGAAATTATTCGCCAATATCTATCGATCTTAGTATTCTTGAGCCACGAGCGCAAATAAATATGGATAACGACGCGGTCAATAGAGAAATCGAACGCCTGCGAGAACAACAGGTCGGACAAAGTGCAGCCGCGAATTATGAAGACGCCGGTCGTCCAGTCGAAAGCACTAGTAATCTGTTATTAGCCGAACTCGTACATAGTTTCCGAGAAATGCAAGAAGAAGTACGAGACTTACGCGAACAAGTGCAAAACGTACATATAAAACAAAGTAACTTTAACGAGCCACGAGCAAATATAAACGATGTCCCACACGACGTGACGTACTGAACGCGATATTAGAAACAGACGTAGCGTAGCCCCGCACTATCTACTATTAAAAGAAGCGCGATCAATGATTCCCGAATTTGACGGATCATCGCGACAAAAATTGCAAGAATTTTTAAATGCATGTACGTATGCGGTACAAAATATTAACCCCGCAGACGAGGAATCATTAATGCAAGCAATCTTGTATATTAAATTAAAGGGTAAAGTCATGCAAGACTTCGAGACGCGAAATATACAAACGTACGAAGATTTAAAACAACAGCTTGAAACGTGTTATCAAGCAAAACAAAGCACGACTCACTTGCAAATAGAGTTCAACTCGTTAAAACAAAAATCAAGTGAAACCGCACATGCATTCGGACAACGAGTCGATATATTAGCTATGAAGCTATATGAGTCTATGGTAGAAGGAGAGGAACGACCTCCTTCATTCAAACAAGCGATACAAGAAACAATAAAAAACAAGCTCTAATAAACTTTCAAATCGGATTACGCGATGAATTAAAAATTCTCGGGATCACAACGATATACTACGCTCCAAGAAGCGATAAATGGCGCGAGCGCGGAGGAGAAGCTCATCGGACCGTCTGTTACACGAGCATCCGGCTTCTCCAATAAAAATAAATTTGACGTTAAACACACGCGATCAACGCGAGAAACAAACATACAATGTTACAAATGCGGAAAATCTGGACACTACGGACGCGATTGTCGTAGCAATAAATATACATTACCAAAACCGGAAAAATCTACACGAATAAATACTTTAAATAAATTTTGCAAATATTGTAAAAAAATCCGGACACAACCGCGACGAATGTTGGAACTTAAATGGACAACAAAAAATTAATATCAAAAATAACAATAAACAAAATAATAAAAGCAATTATAAAGATAATACGCGTGAGCAAAAAACTTCGCATCGACAGCGAAAAAAGCACCGACTCTGCAAGCAATAGCGATGAGGAGCAGGAGGAAAAGAAGAAGCAACCGCGACCTGCCCTAGAGTATCGCGTAACGCATGTTAAAAATATGCATGCACCATCGAAGGACGAATTATTACACTACCGATCCGCGAAGTAAAAAAGGACAAAATAAACATGTTGTATGATTCCGGATCAACAATTTCCTTAATAAAATTAAAACATTTAAAAGACGACACATTAATATATGAAAAGAAAATAGCATTGATAGGAATAAGCGGTCATAAAATATATACATTAGGCAAAATGTACGCCACAATAACACTCAATAAACACAAAATTAAACACGCATTTTATGTAATAAAGGATACCGCCATAGAACATGAAGGAGTTCTAGGAATAGACTTTCTTAAAAAACAAGCTGCTAAATGCGATTATGAAACTAACGAAATAAAAATAAAAGACAGCACATTAAAACTCCACCCTTGCAACAAAATAATTTTAAACCCGCGTAGCGAAACAATAA
This sequence comes from Camponotus fellah, assembly GCA_030586385.1. Classification (NCBI taxonomy): domain Eukaryota; kingdom Metazoa; phylum Arthropoda; class Insecta; order Hymenoptera; family Formicidae; genus Camponotus; species Camponotus fellah. The sequence continues at coordinate 13,184 of JAPIVC010000742.1, read as the reverse complement.
TAAAAGCTGCGACTAATCGAAATCGGATAGGAATAGTCCGAACAGAAGAAACCACACCAGGAGTTTATATCGGCTGTCTGGTAGAACCAAAAAATTTTTCGTGTCCCGTGAGCATCATGAATACGACCGATAAAACCATCGAGTTAGCAACCCCCATTGTCACATTAGAGAACATGGAAGATAAAACTAACACAACCGAAATAAATACAATAAAATCGGGAATGAAGAATAAAATCAACATCCCGCGAGCCCAACGTATTTGACAACTACTGCGAACTCAGCACCTAAATAAAGAAGAGGGCCAAACACTCAAAAAAATTTGCGAAGAATTTAGTGATATATTTTTTTAGAAGGAGAACCACTTGACATGCACTGCGACGGTCGAGCATGAGATAAGTACGCGTGCCCCACCGCACCTGTCAACGTGAAACCGTATCGGTTACCCGAGAAGCATAAGGCAGAAGTAAATAAACAAATCCAAGAAATGCTAAAAAACGAAATTATTCGAACTAGCACAAGTCAATGGAACGCACCACTATTAGTCGCACCGACCAAAAAGCAGACGCATCTGGAAAACCAAGGCTCCAGTAGTAATAGATTTTCGGAAGCTGAATGAATTAACTATAGGCGATTCATTTCCATTGCCCTAATATAACCGATATCTTAGATCAACTGGGAAACGCAAAATATTTCACCACGTTAGATTTAGCATCAGGATATCACCAAATCCCAATGGCTGAAAGGGATAAAAATAAAACAGCTTTCTCAACCTCTTACGGTCATTACGAATTTAATCGAATGCCGTTCGGATTGAAAAATGCACCAGCAACGTTTCAACGACTAATGAATTCGGTTTTAACAGGAATACAAGGACTTAAATGTCTGGTCTATCTTGACGACATTGTAATATACGGATCGAGCTTGGAAGACCATAATAAACGTCTAAAAGAAGTACTACAAAGACTGCGAAAAACTAATTTAAAATTGCAGCCGGAAAAATGCGAATTTTTACGCAAAGATGTAATCTATTTAGGGCATATTATTTCCGAAAACGGAATATTGCCAGACCCGTCAAAATTAACGGCGATAAGAATTTCCAACGCCGAAAAAAGTAAAAGATATCCAATCCTTCATAGGACTTGCAGGATGCTACAGAAAATTTATTGAAGATTTTTCAAAAATAGCCAAACCGTTAACAAAATTAACAAAAAAATCGGAGAAGTTCGAATGGACAACGGAACAGCAAGCAGCATTTGAATTATTAAAAGAAAAATTGATGATTGCACCAGTGTTAAAATATCCCGACTTCTCAGAAGAATTTATTGTGACCATTGATGCCTCCGACTATGCGATCGGAGCAGTGTTATCGCAAGGAAAGGTAGGCAACGACCGACCGATTGCTTACGCTAGCAGAATACTGACTAAAGCGGAGCAAAATTGCAGCACAACTGAAAAAGAATTATTAGCAACTGTATGGGCTGTAAAACATTTTAGACCATACGTATATGGTACAAAATTTAAAATTGTAACTGATCACAAACCATTAATATGGTTATTCAATGTAAATGACCCCGGTTCAAGATTAATCCGGTGGAGATTAAAACTTGAAGAATACGATTATGTAATCCATAAGGCCGGACGAGCGAACGCGAATGCCGACGCTTTAAGTCGCAACGCGATATCGGAACTCTCAAAGGAAAATGATGACCACGAAATCTTAATAATAAAAGAAGAAGAAGAAGAAGAAGAAGAACAAGAAGACGAAGTAAACAGTGAACAAGCGAAAACATATACGGAAGAGGAAAAGAAACAAATACTCTCTGAATATCATGATGCACCTACAGGAGGGCATCAAGGAATAGAACGGACAATAAAAAGAATCCGACTTCAACATAATTGGAAAGGCTTGACGAAAGACGTCGAACGATATATTGCAAGATGCGAATCTTGTCAAAAAATAAATTATAAAAAATAAAGTACCGTTAATAATTACGGATACACCTAGCAAACCGTTTGAAAAATGCGCGTTAGACATTGTTGGACCATTAACTGTTACTACTAATGGAAATAAATATTTATTAACGTTTCAAGACAATTTAACTAAATTCAGTAAAGCCAATCCGATTCCGAATCAAGAAGCGAATACAATCAGTAAAGAATTTGTCGTAAAAAAATACTGGAACACGGAATACCAGAAAAAATTTTGACAGATCAAGGAACTAATTTCATGAGCGAAATATTTAAAAATACTTGTAAACTATTAAAAATAAACAAAATCCAAACAACCGCGTATCATCCAGAAAGTAACGGCGCGTTAGAACGATCACATCGCACATTAGCCAAATATCTGAGACACTACATAAACAAAGATCAAACAGATTGTGATGAATGGATACCGTTCGCGATGTTTACTTATAATACTACGCCGCATACCGCTACGGGATATACATCCTTCGAATTGGTGTACGGACACCAAGCTGAAATTCCGACAGCATTGACAAAACCGCCTAAACCGACGTATAATTATGATGACTACGCGCAGGAATTAAAAGAAAAGATTGAGAGCAACAAATCAGCTTGCAAAAGAAAATATTAAAGAAAAAAATTAAAGCTAAAAAACATTACGATAAAAGCACAAAGGAAATGCAATTTAAAGTAGGAGACAAAGTATTAGTATATGACGAAACGTTACGACGAGGACGATCAAAGAAATTAGAATCACTATGGACAGGACCATACACGATTATAGAAAAGAATTCAGACGTAAACTACACAATACAAAAAGGAAGAAAAACCGTACGCATGCACACAAATAAACTAAAACTATTTATAAATAATTAAATAAATAAAAGAACTCACCGGGAAGGAGGCTGCAACACTCCGTTACGGCCTATCTGGCGCTCATAGGCCAGTCGCCGAAAGTTGCGGCGGTCCAGCTGCCGTTGAAAACGCAACCGCGCCCACAGTACAGGGAGATCCGTAGGCGCCCACGGCCCAAGAGCACGGATCTGACGGGCGCCGGTTAATAAGTCTACCCGCACGAATAAACCATAGGGCTCCTGCGCGTATACGCGGGAACAGGCCTGCCCAAAGGGCAATATAGGATACACACGTTCCTGAACCGGCACTCGCATTAATAAATCTATATAATTGGATAGTCGCATTCTCAGGCCCGCGCAAACCGGTCGCGTGGCAAAGGCAGGCCGCCGGATACATCCCGTACTTCCGGCACAGCACCACTAAAGACAAACTCCCCGTCGGAGGAGCTATTTGACAAACTATCAGACATTGGACTTTTTTCAGCTATTACTGCCTCGAGCAAAAGTTAGCGGGAGACTGAAGCTCGCAAAAGATCATAATATAGAGCAAAGCTAGTCAAGAAAGAATAAAACTAATCCCACACTGATAAACTAACGAGAAAAGAAATGACACCAGGTGCATAATATAATACTTAATATATTATTACAGAATGCAACGCTAGGGATCAACCCTGTTCCCACTAAGCAAGACGAAACCCGTCTTCCGTTTGAAATTGAAGAATTCAAACATAACCCAGGAATTTACTATGAGAAAATCGGATACCTACATCAAATCAAGAAAACTTGGAAATTAGTAATAAAATTGGATATAACCGAACTGAATGATAGAACCTGGCAAGTAAATAAATATGTTCAACAAACAAACGAAATGTGTAATAATATAAAATCTGAAAATAATATTAAACGAACGTGTGAAAATTTAAAAAATATTATCAACAATGATTGTAATACGCTAGCTAAAATAATAAAAATTAATAAATGACCTATATAAGACATCATCAGACAAACGCCGAGGTCTGATAGATGGAGTAGGTACGATAACTAAAACATTATTTGGACTCATGGATGCGAATGATCGAACACTAATAAACAAGCAAATTCAACTATTACAAAATAATCAACAAACATTAAAACACGTCCGGAAAAACCCCAAAAAAAAATTTTAAATACTACCATAATTCACCTAAATAAACTAGAAAACATACTAGATTATAATGGCAAATTAATAAATCATTATGTTAGAGAATACTCGACACGAGAAGAAATAGACGAACATTTTACTGTAATTATTGCTATGTTAACAGATGCTATGTTAATCAGAGACGCGAAAGACATACTAGAATACCTCACATACATACGTAAAGGGATAATGCATCCATCATTAACACTAATAAGTGAAATAATTTTCAATTTAAAAGAAGTACAGTGTGTATTACAGTTACCACAAGGTTCATATTTTCCGTTCGAAATAAAAAACGACGAATGGTTAACGATAGAAAATTATATGAAAGTAAGCGCGTATTGCGATAAAACAATTATATATACAATACTACAATTTCTTATAATCGCACAACCAATGTATGATATTTTAAATGTAATACCGTTACCAACGTATAACTATGTAAACAAATTTGCGTACACGAAAGTAGATAATAAGTTAATCGCAATAAATAGAGACATGCGAATATATGTAATTTTAACAAAACAAAACCTAAACAATTGTATAAATAATAACAATCAATATCTGTGCGAAAAAAGTCAACCAATATATCACGTGAATAGGAATACACCGTGTGAAATTAAAATGTATATAAAAACACAAGATAATAGCGAACAGTGCAACATAGACTATGCGATAACAAACCGCACTGGATATGGATCACGTTACAACAGCCACACACCTGGCTATACTCAACGACATCCGAGCAGCAAATTACGATAAATTGCGATAATCATTCTGAGTATAAAAAGATACTCGTGAAATCAGGTCGAATTACTCTGAACGACAATTGTAGACTGACAACTACAGACATGACAATACAAACAATTACATATAAAACAAATATCGAAACATTCTTATCAGAATTTAATATAACAATTCCCCAAAAAATTAACGAACCAAATGACGAACGAAAACTCAAAGACGTAATAAATAATCCTCTAGAATTAAAAGAACTAAATGATAAGTTAAAAGAAATAAATAACAATTTAAATAATAATGAAAATAATTCCTTTACACAAAAAGAATTCATTTATCCAATGGCTTCTAGTGGAATAACCACAATAGTTATTGTAATACTAATAATATGGATAATTGTACAGCATAAGAAACAGAAATCGAAACGACCAACTACTGTTACATTAGTAGATGAAATTGACAAATCATATGGAATGCCTAAACCAATATTAAAAAGAAATAAGAGCACACGATTTTAGAATAAATAGATTTTAATTTAGAAATAAGAAACGATTGTAATAAACATTGTACACGGGAAATATATTGTATTAGGGATAGAAATATGTATTTAAAAGGGATAGAAATATGTATATTTAGAAGAGAGAAAAACTCCGTTAGAACCTCCGTTTTTCTTTTCCAACGGGGGAGGGATGTTATAATCCGCGAGATTATAACGTTTTTTTAATATTTTAATATTCGCTAGAACGTTCGCGAACCGCGTAAAAAACCGCCGCCTCAGCGAACCACGCGCGAGTTCGCCGGAAACGTAGAAAATGCTAACAAAGGGTTTCGACTTTGAACCTCCTTCATTAGCACTTAGATTTGATCGCCGGAAATTTCCATGACCAAATATGATCATGTCGCTAGGCGATCCCCTCCAAAATACCCCTAAAAAGAGGAAAAACCGTCCACCGCGGATCCGCGGCGGACAGTCGTTAAGTGAAAGTCAATTAATAATTAGTGCGAATCTGGGGCAAACCGCTAATTAAACGCCGACAAAGGGTTAAATCTAAGAATTGTGATTCGGAGAAGGCTCAAAGAAGTCAACCAATATAGAATTAAGTCTGTAATTTAATAATAATAATAATAAAAAAAATAGTAATAACATTCTCAAAATAACGGCCTCGAGGTCTCTGACATTTCCCGGCAAATCCCAATTCCTGTGCCGTCTCGGGCACAACAATATATATATATATATATATATATATATATATATATAAATAATAATAAAACAATTCTGATAATTTTGATATAGAAAATTTTAATTTTGACATAAAGAATTTTGCTAATATAAAATGTTTTTTACAAATATGATATATGTACTAAAGTATATATACTTGAAATTATATATATATATATATATATATAAACAATAAAGATAAAAAATTTTTTTGCATATTTACCAGCTTGTTGTAAGTTCAGAATAATCCATTCATATTTAGTTGGTAAAAACAGTTCGATTTTTAACGCCATGGTGTTAACCAAAAATTCCGTCAAGTTACTTTAAAATTGAGTTCCGACTCTGTAGTATAAGTAACAGGTATATAATATTGTTTCTCATCTGATTTGTTGTTAAATTCTACTAATACGGATGGAAAGAGCAGTAACATAATTTGGCGTTACTTTCAACACGATAGTACACCTCTGCATAATCCACGAATCTATCGTGTTTTTATTAAATCATATGTGGAATTCAATTCAATCATGACAGATCTCATAGCATTCCATAAAGAATGAGAAGTTGTTGCTCCAGGATCATCTAATCTATAGTATAAGTTTAACATTATGATAATTTTGTACTAACTTGTTACTGACATGTCCTCCTTCAAGCCATATAACTATTGTCTGAAACATTTTTTGTCTTAAACTTATATTTTGAGATATTTCAGTGTAGATTAAAATGGCCCATCCTGTATATATACAGGGGTGTCCGTCAATTTTCGACTTTAACGAAATAAAGAAGTAGATTGGCTCAAATTAAGAAGAAGACCTGTATTGTTTTGGGATTGTCGCAATAATTCACGAAAAATTAAATAAAGAAGATCGGTAACTAATATATTAATTATTTTTAACTAATATTAATTATTTAACTAATATTAGCATTTGTCGAATAAATAATAAATTAATTCTTATATTACAAAGGTTTTGAAGTGTTTATATATTCTGTTTATATTTGTAAAACCAGATTCTCGAAATCATTCAATTTGAATTATTTGTTATTTAGAAAATAAGAATATCTATTATACAGGGTGGCAGGGAATTTTTGACCTTAACGAAGTGGGAGGAGGTAGATTGACTCAAATTAAGAAGGAAGGCCCTCATTTTTTTTGTGGTTTTCGCAATAATTAACGAAAAATTAAATCAAGAAGATCGGCCAATGCGCGTGACTAGAAGTACACGACAGCAAGGCGCGTCTGACTGTAATATAATAGCGGGCGCGCGACGAAGCAATGATTGGGAAGGGAGGAGCCTTTGCCACGCCTTTACACACTCATTACACCTCCTTGTGTCGGTCAAAAATATATCACCTTTTTTGAAGATAATTTAATTTAAAGTATATATATTTAATTAATATTTCTTAAGTCACTATGTCCATTATTGAATGAAAAGGCTATTGTTCAGTAATCTATATGTCTACTATTAAAACATGTGAGATAAAAATATATACACTTTGAATTAAGTTATTTATTGAGTTAAGTTATTCTCAAAGAATATGAAAATAATATTTTGGTATTATATATATATATATATATATATATATATATATATATACGATACTATATATTATTACAATACAATATATTATGCTTACTGATTATTCCAATATTTGATCAATCCTCTTGAAAATAAATGAGGAAATGTTCATGCTAACATGCGCCATACAACAGATCCTATAATGTTTAAAAGAAAAAAAATTTAATACATTTAAAATCTCTTTATCAATCTGTGCAATAAAAGTTAGTGAATGTATATGTAAATAATAAAAAAAATATACGCACACAAAATTTATGCAATTAAATCAAAGTAAGTAACTATGAAAATTGTTAAATACATTTTAACAAATTTGTAATAATAAAATAATAAATAATGAATGATTAAAATTTTATTAAAAATAATAAGACAACGTAATTTAAATCGACCACACTGGCACTTTGTTGGTTGATAGAAAATCACGACATTTCGACCATTGGTTTTCCTTTTCAAGTGAAAAAACTTAGTTAACCAATAAGTAATGAGAAAGAGAAATCACTTGTCAAGATCGTCAAGTCAGCCTACCGCTCACAAACAAAGAGAGAGACATTTGTGACACACAGTTGATTATTTTTATTAAGACATTTTACTAATATATTTAATTGGAAATAATGTGAACAGCATCGATGCTGTTGTCGCCATAACTATTTGATATTTGATATAAAATTAATTAAAAATATAGTTATTATAGATTTTTCCCAAGTCTCCCTCTTGAATGGGAGAAGGATACAACTTCCTAATTGCTTTAAAAGACCAGCCTCTCAAATTAATTGAACACCTGTTTCATGATTTTTCTTATTTTTGAACCGTTTCTGAAATATAGCGGATACGAAATTTATAGACACTTATATATACATTTATGTACATATTTTCCACATAAATATCATATCTATCTTAATAAAAAGTAATCAACTGTGTGATTCTACTCAATAATACATTATTTATATTCTTTCAGTAGTAATGAAATAACGCCTTATTTCGATATACGCTTGTAGAGACGAAAATGACTCTAAACGATATCATGGTTAATGTGACTTTTGATTGGCCACAAACTATTTATTTCAAGAGTTTCTGCAAATTTCATCAAACTTCAAAATTTATTTTCCATAGAATCGTACAGAGTTTTTTGTTTAAAATGACTTTTCTCATTTCCTATGAAATTAACATTCGAAATTTATAATTATTTAATTGTTTAATGTAAAATTACAATGTAAAAAACACAATCCCTTTTTGATTTGAAAAAGAGAAGACTGTAAATAAGTTCAGGATAACTATTATATTCTATAGTAGAATTTATAATAACATATGTATTTAGATAGAGTAATTCATGTTGAACTTGAACTACAAATAGATCCATCATCCGGGAATTTGGCAGAGCCTAAAATCAATTCGATATAATCATAATTTATCATGAATAATCAAAAAAAAAATTTTTGGTGCACATCAAAATTAGCTTATTATATTATTATTAGAATAAAATTTGTATGTGTGTTTGTCTGTATAAATTTTCTGCGATAATTATAATACAAAACATATACATATTTAGTTCTTATTAAATTTCTTTCATTGGATTTTTAAATTTAGAGATGGATTCTTGTCATTACTTAATAAAAATAAAACGGAATATTTAACAATTATCTGCATTGCAAAACTGTCAATTATTTGACTGCGTATTCAAATAGTGATAAAATTAGTAATAAAGTAACCTGGTTAATAATGTATGTCTGATAAAATATATTAAATCCTTCGTTTAACCATGTATGAGGCCATAAGTAAGTTGGTCTGAACAGAGGTCTAATATATTTTTGTACTATCCCAGTGCAATTAAACGCGCAATTATCGTTTTGTATGCGACAGGATTTAATTCTTCATTATAAGTGACATCTGCTTCTTAAAAATAATTATACTAATATGTAAAAACTATATATATGTGAAAACCTGGTATATTAATATAATTTTTATGTAAATAGATTAAAATGTGATATACATATAATTAAAATAGATTTTAAAATATATCTACATTTTTCAATATATATATTACCGATAAAAAAATGAAACCAAAAGACTGTTCAATTTCATTTGTAAATCCGGAATTACGACATATCCATTTTGCTCTCAAATGAAACAAAGGTTAGCGGCGCAAGGATTCTTTGCTCAAACTATTCTTCATGTGTAAATTGGTGGAAGAAATAACAGTTTTCGCAAATTCTAAATCGGTTCCAATTGTGGTCTGAACCAAATTGTTTCATTATCCGAGAGGATTATCTGACAAAACCGGATACTAGAAATGCTACACTATCTATGGAGATCAAAGGAGTAGCGTTAAAATATGTCCATATCATATTATCATCCGTCAATTCAATATCTCGTATCGGCATATTTGACAAAGTTTTATATTTTGGATGATGCATTATGGAAATTTTAAAAGTAATTCTTAATTTTGGCTTGTCCCAATATGGGAAATATTTGCTGTTTTTTCATTTGATATCTATTTCTTCGCGGGATACCCGTTGCGATTAACCACCTATCGTATTTTAATATATCGTATTTTGATATATTTTAGATAATGATTAATTTTAGATAATTGTAAGCGTAGAATGCACAAATGTACAATTTGTTTTTGATATTTCATATATTCTTCTACTTACTCTATTTCTTCATCTTTGTTTATGTACGGAGTTCCGAAAAATTCCTTTCGATATTAATTGAGATTGCATACTCTATATACAGATCGTATATTCCACGCAACGAAACATCACCGAAATCGAGCCAACAGTATTGTTTTTAAAAAAGTTTGTTTTTTGTTTTAATAACCGCATTATTTTGATTTAATTTTGAGTATATTATACTATTGTATTCGGCACGTAAAAACTTATATATTGTTTTTTCATAAGAAATATTTAAAGTGATTATGCATACGCTATGGAAAAAACATTGTCTAACATTTTCATATTATAATGTATCGGAAATATATAATCTGATATATTGCTTGATTTGTTGTTTAAAAACACTGAACATTGCGATTTTCGATTCTTCATCAATTTCTTCTCCTTTGATATTTGATTTTTCATCATCGATACGACTCGCTATTGCTATTATGTATTATATACTACTACTTAATAATAATTTTAAGAATGTCATGTTAAATTTCATTCGGATACCTATAAAAAACGTTCTTGCTTTAAAAACAAAGTTTACTTACAAAGAGTATGCGATTCAATCGACTTTTTTGTTAAAAAAACGTTAAAGAGAATTTACTAACGTTTCATAAGAGAATTAGATTAATGTAAAAAAGAAATTAAAATAATATGGTTTAATAAAAAAAAGAATTATTACAAAAGGTAAATATAAAATTTATTAAAACGACATATGAAATATTTTTTCCGATTTGAATATTAGAAGACAAAAGAACGTATTTGGATAATTCGAATAGGACAAGCAAAATAAAAATAAAAATAAAACTTTTATTTATCTTAATTTAGCTATCTTTAAGATTTTTTCTGATGCAATTACATAATTTAGAGTATATATATATATATATATATAATGTAAGGATTAAAAGTTGAGAAATGAAGGTATATTCTGCACAAGCGATTTTACATCTGATATAGATTGTATGTTTACTAACATGTTATTTTCAAAATCGATCTGTTCTTTAAAAAAAGAAATATATTAAGAACATAAAAACACTGAACGAAATCAAATATCATCAAATATTTGAAATTTTGATAATTTAGCGATTTGTATCTAACATTCGAACAAAATCTCGAAAACAATTATGTCAATATTTTTATAATACATCTTTTTGCAAAAAAATGTTACTTATTCATTATTTGTTATTCGTTACACATTTAAATTAACATATCCAAGATAGGCCTAGATTTTCATTATAAAAAATATTTTAAAAAAAAACACAGGTAATATTATACTTTTTAAGATAAATATTTTATAGTTTGATAATGAGATAGTATTTTAGTTTGATAATTTTTAGCAATAATATAAAATTAATTACACAATAATTGTATAATGTAAAAAAGAAATTTAGCTTATAAATTTTACATTTTCTATATTTCAAAAAGATTGAAACATGCTATCTAATAAATGTTTTTTTCATGTTAACATTAATGTGCAAAAGATAAAATAACATTTACAATAAAATGAGTTAGTCGGATTTGAAAATTAGGGAAATGTCTTTTAAAAAATAGAAGCGTTACCTGTTACTTCACACCATCTTGCATGCACATTTGAAGATAGAAAAAAAAAATATTTTATTATATTTAATGTTTTATCCTACTAGTTCAATCCAGCCAGGTTTAATACCAGAGTTTAATTAGGAAACTCAATCTCGAACCTATTCTCTTCAAGAGACTATCATAAACTATGGCTTTTTGACATACCTTATGAGTATATATAAAGGTTATACGTAAAGCTTGTATTGTGTGCAGGTATATGGACTTCACATGGGCTGAATATAATGGCGGAAATTTGGATTACATAATATAATTCATTATAAAAAAAAACCTTTCCTCCAGTTTGGGGAGATTCTTGTTTGGGAAGATATACATCAAAAATATTACATATATATATATATATATATATATATGTGTAATATTTTGTATGTAATATTCCAAACTGAATATATATATATATATATATATATATATATATATATATATGTGTAATATTTGAATGTACATTCCAAACTTTTGTGTTATATAGTCTATTTTCATTCCTTTACTTATATTACAGAAATTTACAAATAATCAATCAATAATTTATTACTCTTCAAAACATGTCTTTATAAATGTTACAAAAATTATTAATACTATTATATGATTTGAATGAGAAAAATTTAATAATTGATTTAAATAATTGGATTAATTAAAACACAACTTGATATGTCATTGTAAATTACCTTTCATTAAAATTGTTATCATTTATTTATACTTTTGTTATATTTTATTTGTAATATTCTGTATAATTCTTTTATTTGGCGTAAATTTAAATTATATGCTCGTAAAAAAACTGATGAATATATGTATATATATTTGTCTTTATATCATCATTTTATTTTATTATATTATTGTATCTTAAGCTTAAAATTAACTATGATTTATTATAAACTGAAAGTTCTAAGCCAAAAAGAAATAAAATAATTAACTATAACTATATATACATATATAAAAAGAATAATTTTTGATAAATTAAAAGAAACAATAAAGGTAATATATTTAAATCAGGCTTCCCCCTGAATTTATTTTATTCATCTTAAATATAAAATTTTCAATTTCTTTATATTTTTTTAATTTTTCAATTATATATCTCATGTATGAGCATAAAAATGAGCACAATATAATTTTTTATGATCATTAAATAATATTGACTGTCATATATATTTATACTGTGTATTTAATATATATATATATATATATATATATATATATATACAGGGTGTCTTGATTCATGAGGGAACCAAACGAAAGTGATGATAGATTGGATCAAATTAAGAAGAATAGTCTTCTACCATTTTGCAAAAAATTCGTAATAATTTATTAAGTAATAAGCACAAAAATGTACATACATATACATACATACATATGTATGTATGCATATATACATAGAACGGGATCCAATAGCCCACGGGATCCAGTAGCCCC
>JAPIVC010000741.1:0-27762 GCA_030586385.1 Camponotus fellah | reverse complement strand
ATCGGACGAGGAGTGGATGTGTCCGCATAATCGTTTACACAAAACATTTATTCAATAGTAATAATGTCAAGACAATAGATCAGTCAATGTTCGTGAAAGAGTTAACAATTTGATGCACAGTCTCTTGGCAAGCAAAGATGCTTCACAAATATAATATCAAATAAATTTCATGGGAGCGAATATCAGTTAATTGGCAGATGCATACAATGAGAACGAGCGAGAGTGCTAATAATAGAAATGAAAATACAAAAAGAACGTATTAATTATAAAGTTAACGGCGAGAACTCACTTGATAAATGCAAGAAAATATAGCGTTCCTATAACCACACAATATTTTAGGAATATTGTGTCTTATAGGGGTATAGCTAGTGCAAATAAACGTGCACCACAAGAACGAGAGAGAGCGCGCAAAAACGAGAGAACACACGATTAGTAATATTTAGTCGAGTTAATTAGTCTGACACTAAAGTTCCGAGCAGTTTCCGGTCACGATTCATTTTTACGGTTCGCAAGGATTACTACTTTGTGTACGAGTAACGGATCGAGAATGTTCAATCGATTGTAATGAATGGCCCGATGCCGGCTCTATCGATCGGCCATTGCGTTATTATTAAATATACGATGCACTTTACATACGATTCCGCTTTTGCGGAATACAGTAATTAACAAGAATTAGCGGTCTTTCGTTAATGAAGCAAATATGTCGAAAGACTGTCGCAGACACGTGTGATTGAATGCTCGTCTCAATGATCTCTGGTTGTTGGAACCAGCGAGACTCTAGATTTTCGCAGATGCGATACGGGTCGCGAACATTCGATTATCGAAGCCAATCAATCATCGACAAGCAAGATCACATTCTTTAATTGGCTTATGATTCTTAGATCATATATCATATGTGTCGCAATTATTTCGCACTACGTATTTGAGTCGACGTGGAATAAGATAAGTTTGAAGAGGCGCACTGGCCTGTCACTAATGATTGCCGATCATGTGAAGGACGTTCGCATAACTGACGCGCTATATCATGAAAATATCTGAACAATGTTCATTTTTCAATGATCTTATCTCAATACTTTTATGCACAAAATAAGAGGGATCAACTATAAAAAATATATAATTGTTCTTAAAGAAGAAAATGTATAACTTGCAATTAATAGTTACATATTTTTTTCTTAAAAACAACTGTTTTATTTTTTACAATTGATTTCTCTCATTATTTTGTGTATAAAAATAATGAGGTGAGAGCATAAAAAATAAATATTTTTTATGAGATATAATTTATATAAAATTAAAAAATTATTTCAAATATCATAACTTGAAAACCTAATGGAAAAACCTAATGGGAAATTTTCCAAATAAGCTACAAGAATATGTAATAAAAAATAAGCAGTTTTATTTAAAAAAATTAGATTCTTTTACATGATTTTCAAACAATTGTTTAAGAACAAACATGGTAATTATGCATAAAAAGAATCCACCTTCGCACAATGTGTTATTGACGTATTTTATGAAGATTATCCCTGATTAACATTCTGAAAGTTTTAGCCTGCGGTCGTTCTTTATTCAAAAGTCATTAACAAACAAATGTGAGAAATATTAACATAAAGATTCTACTTTATTTGTTCACCGATTTGCTTTATTTTTAAATATAGGGAAGATTTTCCCGAGTAATTTCGTATATATATATACAGAGTAGGGCAAAAGTTTTGGAAGGGCTAAATATCTCAGAAAATATTAATTTTTTTGAAAAAACGGTTTAGACAAAAAAATGACTTAAAAACTCTATTAGTTGATAGTATTTATTTGACCTTGGGATGACCTTGAAAAGCGCTGTCAAAATCACCATAAATATCTTAAATAGCAACCTCTCTTTTTTATTACATATTCTTATAACTGAGGTCGAGAGCTTTCAAAACACTATAATTAAATATTTTTTCATCAAGTACTTTCTGAATTATGAGACTTGAAATCATTTCTTAATTTTACATAAACCGTAAAATATTTTGTAAAATATTCATTTCTCAATTATCTTTCCTTAATACTTTGATGTATAAAATAAGGAATCAATTGATGTAAAGAAAACACATAATTGTTTCGAAAAAAAATGTAATTTGCAATTAACAAATTCCTCTCATTATTTTGTACATAAAAGTATTAAAGTAAGATAATCAAAAAATGAATATTTTACAAGATATTTTACAGTTATATGGGTTTATATAAAATTAAGAAATGATTTCAAGCCTCATAACTCAGAAAGTTACTTAATGGAAACTAACTTAATTATAGTGTTTTGGAAAGCTCTCGCGATGAGCTACAAGAATATGCAAAAGCATATAGGGTAATCATTTAAAAAGTTGGAAGTGATTTTCACGTGACTTTTAGGTGACTCTTTAAGATCAAACTAATAACACCATCTTATAGCCCTCTTCAAGCCATACAACTTTTGTCTGAAACATTTCTTTCTAAAGCGCATAATTTATGAAATATTCGACAACTCCGGCGCTTTTAGGACATCCTGTATACGTAGTATCTGCTCCAATACGTCTGCGCGTATATCATCCGGTCGAGCTCTTGTGTCGAGATATTTCGTATAGTATTACGTTGTATTTAATATTGATTTTATTAAATAAAGTTCACAGTAAAGTTTATTCATTACCACTACGTATTATTATTGTGCTCTGTCAACTATTCAACATTTTCTAAAAAAATAAAATTTCAAAAAATAAATTTTCCTAAAAGATACTACAAAATAAAATATCAAAACTATATATGAAATTAATAATATTACTATTAGCCAAGTACTTAAAAGCAATTTGTAAATTTGATATAATATTTGCCATAAAATATCAAACTTACATTGTAGAAATATTACACATAAATTCCCCATAAGAAATTATTAACGCATTTCATTTTTGTTCAGAGAAACTTGAATTTTTAAAATCGATACTAAATGAGAATTAGGATTCTTTTATTTCCTAAAACATATTTGTATATATAAGGTATATAAAGTTATATAATTAAAAAAAAAAACGTTTTACGCAAGTTTTAAATCGCACAATCTTTAAATTGAAATAAGTTATGAAGACTTGGCGTACCCGCGTATCGTAATCAAACACAGACTAAACATTTAAATACATAATGTCTAAGCTTTTATATTTTATTGAGGATATATTTGTTTGTAATGTACACAATTCGGGCATTTTTAGGAAAATTATTTTTGGAGGTTTTATTTTTTTTAGAAAAATGATTTTTTTGAAGAAACTGTAAATTATTTTTAAGGACTTTTTTTATTAAACATTTTGTTGCATACAAGATAGAATACTTTTATGTACTTGGCATATTTTTTTGTACCTTTAAGGTTTTTTCAGAGGGATGTCATATCTGTCTGTAAAAATTTATATCCTTTCTGCAAATTATTTTTTGGAGGAAAACTTTTTTCCTAGATCATAATTAGGGATACTTTTTTTATTAAACGTTTGGTTGCATACAAAGTGAAATATTTTTTATGTACTTGACGTATTTTTTTTACATTTGTAAGATCTTTTTAATATCACATATTTTTGTAAAAATTTATATCTTTTCTGCAAAAAATATATATATTAAATGTTTCCTCGCACAAGGCGGGATATTTTTTATATACTTAGTTATTATATACTTAGTTATTATGATAAAACCTAGTTATTAATATATGATAAAACTATATGATAACCTCCTTAGAAGTCCTTAGAAGTCCTAACGGCATAGGTTTCATATTTTTGTAGTACATCGTTTCTGAAATATTAGATTTCACCTCTAAGGAGTAATTTTTCAAAATTATTATTATATGATAAATTAATTTTTGTGAAAACCTTAACTAATGGCCTAAATCCCACATTTCTGCAACGCATTATTTTCAAGACTGTGTTTTATCCTCAAGGGATGGTTTTTGAAAATTGTTATTATACGACAAATTATTTCTTTTTAATTTTTATTTAACAGCAAAAATTCCGTATTTTTACGGCTCCGTTTCTAAGATATAAAATTTCGTCCCGAAGGTAGTTTTTGAAAATTGTTACCATACGATAAATTAATCTTTCACACGTACGTACATATACGGGCTGTTCTTCCGAAACCGATCATGCTCCGATTTGAGTCAAATTTTGTAAATAGGTTCCTTTTAGGTACAAAAGAAGTATACGAGAAGGATTTTTGGCAATTCAAAAATTAAGACACTTTTTAAGCCCTTTTTTCATAAACATGAATATTACTTTTAGACAGTTTGTTCGAAATGACTTTGCTATATATTGTCATGATCATATTCTTGATTATTTTGATTACTACATATATATTACATATATATACCATTCATGAGTCAGCGCGAAGCGAGGTCTATTATTAAATAAGATTCTATATAGGTTTGTAACTTTCCACGCAAAGCGAGGTCTACACCATATCACTTTCGGCCTCTCTCCCGCAACCACCCCGCTGGTAGGCAAAGTGGACCTCGCTTTAACTAATAGCATATATCCATTTTGATTGAACTCTTCACAATGCGGCCCTTACCGGCGGGGTGATTGTGAGAGGGGCGACTAAAAGCCCCTCCTTGCACCCTCCGCGCCTGTGTATGTGTGTGTATACATACATTTGTGAAATTAATAAAACTTCACCAATTAAAACTTATTGAAGGTTACTTAGAGTCATGATCTTGATTACATATGTCAAAGGTCATTAGTGAGGTTGCCATTTTTCTAGATATTTACCGTTTGAAACAAGCTGTTTAAAGATAATATTCACTTCTACGATAAAAGGTTTAAAAAGTGCCTTAATTTTCGAGTCGTTAAAATACAGACACACATACATTCTCTGTCTGTCTGTCTGCATAAAATGCATTTTCCCCTCTCTCGTAAAAAAAAAAATTACAGGTGAGTGAACGAATGAAAGAGAGAAAGAGAGAGAAAGAGAGAGAGAGAGAGAGAGAGAGAGAGAGACAGACAGACAGACAAAGAAAGTATGTGTTCGCATGTGTGTCTGTATGTGCAGCGACCAGCTGATCGCAGCAGGCGCCCCGCGTAAGCGCCCGCGTCTGACAGTGAATCGCATCGCCTCTGCCTGCTTCTTGTATCCGACTCGTCATGCGTTAACTACTTTCTTTAATAATTCGAAAACTAAGCTTCGGACGAAATTTTGCAAATGGAAAAATCGTCTTAGAATTGACTCAATAATCTGTCATTTCAGGGACACAGGGGTTATTTTGAATCACCCTGTATATCTTTTATCAACGTATTTGACATCCTATTATGGACGAAATTATGACGTTATGAAAAAGATGTGAATTAGACGTTTTTCTGAGGCCAAATTTAGTATATTACGACTTATATTTTCATAAAAATATTTTCATTTTTTAACCTTTTTTTTAACTAAAACAGATTTTTTTCATCATATTTCTCTTTAATTATTGTGTTTGCGAATTCATCGAAGCATATAGAAATTTTATATCTAGCAGCATTGATGGATTCCTATTCTACCTCGCGTCTGCCGCAACAAACAATCACTTAGACATAGCTAACAACTCTGTTCTTTTTGGCTGAACTGGCCGCATTAGCTTAGAATTTATTTCTTTTTCTCATTGAAAGGAAAAAGATAAACTTTTGGAGAATTCCATTGATGCTGCTCAGGATACATTTGAATTAAGTGAAGGAAAAGAGAAGTGCATGCGCGCTTCTGGACTCTAGATTGGATAAAACGACATGAGTTGTTGTATAACAGTGCATTATCACAATATATTAGGTGTGTAAATTAATTCAGTCCATCTGGTGGTCAATTGCTGTACTATGTCATGTTCTAATTTCTAATGTCTGCAAAAGGCTTTATGGTTTAGTATTGACATCTGGCAATAATATTCAGTTGATAAATGTTTGAGTTTGTAACAATTATATCGTGTTTATCTGATTCGAAAATAAAGAAATTCGAGCTCAAAAAGCATCATTTCCGGGAAGTTCTCATTTTGTTTTCATTTGAAGAAATCAGCCGCTGAAGCTCATCGAATGCTCGTAGAAGCTTATGATGAATGTGCTCCCACCGATAAATCATGCAGAGAATGGTTTCAACGTTTCAAAAGTGATGATTTCAGAGTCGATGACAAACCTCGTCCAAGTCAGCCGAAGAAGTTCGAAGACGAGGAATTGCAGGCGCTAATCAATTAAGATTCATATTAATCGCAACATAAGCTCGCAATTGAATGTTGATCGATCAACAATTTCTGTGCCTTTGGCAGCCATGAGAAAGATTTACAAAGAAGGAAGATGGGTACCATACGAACTGAAAGAAAAAGACATCGAGAGGCAAAAGCCATGTCTGAAATCTTGCTTGCCAAGCAAAAAAGAAAAGATTTTTTGCATCGTATTGTGACGAAAAGTGGATATATTTCGATAATCCCAAACGAAGGAAATCCATTTGCGACCCAGGAAAACCATTCATATTGACACCAAAGAATATTCACGGCAAGAAAATAATCCGTATATGGTGGGACCAGAAGGGTATCATGAACAGTAGTGCATCATGAGCTATTAAAACAGAGCCAAACCATCACTGCCGAACTTTATCAACAACAATTGATCCGTTTAAACAACGCATTGAAGAATGAGCGACCGGAATATGTAAAGAGATATGACAAAGTGATTTTTCAGTACACTAACGCTCGGCCACATGTTGGAAAGATTGTGAAGATCACCTTGGAAGCACTTGGCTGGGACGTTTTATCTCACCCGCCATATTCACCAGACATTGCTCCATCCGATTATCACTTGTTCAGATCGATGGCACACGGGCTTTCGGATCAACACTTCAACAATTATGAAGAAATAGAGAAATGACTCAATAAATGGATTGCTTCGAAGGACGAGTCGTTTTTCCATCACGGAATACACTGCCATACAGATGGGATAAAATAACAGCAAACGATGGCAAATACTTTGATTAGTGTACTTTTTCATGTTTTTTCACACTAAAGTCTTTCTTGGAAGAAAAATACGGACCGAATTAATTCACATACCTAATACATATATTGTGATAATAGCGAAAAAACGAGAAATAACGTATGCAATAAGTAATGTGATTCTGATGCCAGCTAAAGTTTTTTAGTATATCTAGTGTACCCCTTGGTACATAATGTGGAGAAAAAATAATACATTAGCATCATAGAAACAAATTTGTTCTAAATTACAGGCTTTTATTATTGTGATATTATTTATATTGCTCTAAGAGTAGTTTTCAATACGATATGGACATATGTATTAATGCATGTGCAAACTGTGATAATGAAGCCTAACTTACAATACCTATAGGAATTGCTATATTTGTTAGTATCAAGGAACACTAATGTAAATATTTATCACTAACATTTTTATAAATTTGATAGATATTAAAGCGTACAGATCAGTATTAAAATATACTCTACTTGTAATATACACACACATATATATATATATATATATATTATATATATATATATACAGGGTGTTCCGCAACTACCGCTCCATATTTTAAAAATAGATTCTCTGACCACTTTAAAAACGACTTTTCCTCAGCGAAAATGCCGAAGAAGATCATTATTTTTTGCATATTCCTAATTTTTGTCATGATGTATCTTTCTAACTAAGCCTTAAATTAAAATTCTATTAAAGTAAACTCTACCTAAAATTAATTAAAGAATGTGACTTTATTAATATTTTATTCCCATAAGGCTTAGTTTGCGAAAAACCCTTTATTTTCAATCATTTATAACTCGAAAACTATTAGTGCCTCGACATTTTCGTTGAGGAAAAATCGTTTTGAAATTGGCCAGAGAATCTACCTTTAAAATATTGAGCGGTAATTGCAGGACACCCTGTATATATATATATATATATATATATATACAGGGTATACAGGGTATATATATATATATATATATATATATACCTTGTAATATAGGAAAACGGCCTTTGTCCGCGAATTAACCTTCAAGGGTGACGATAAGAAACCCTCCCCTGAATAGATTGTTTAAATCGGTTCGATAGGATATTACGATGAGATGGACTTGGGACGAATACAGGGGGAATAATTATCCCGAAATAAATGTAATCTGGCAAAATATTCAAAGAAAATATATGAACTGAATTACAATACACGTCTTCTCTCTCGCGTGCTACTAACTATTCTGATTCTCAACGGTGGCGCGTGTGTTACCCTCAGCGCTGCTTAACGGCAGCGGTTCTCGATCGGGTGACGAGGCTCTTCGCGCTACAGTAATACATAAATATACATATACTCTATACATCGTCTTTGCGGGCGAAATAATTCAAAAATAAGTATGGCTTATGTTGTTGTAGAATTTGATGAAAAGGATGGTGGTGATGTAGCTGCTGTTAATAGTACATAGCTCATACCTTAAAAAAAATTTTTCGACCTTCTTAAGTAGAACAAAATGAGAACAGGGGAGACAGTTAATACTGAGAAATGGATACTGTACAGCATTTCGCGTATTTTTTACAAAAATGGTAAATTAAGTTTTCTATATTTATTTATTTATTTACTTTATATTTTCTTTACTATATATTTATTTTATGGCGGCTGGTTTGATTTGCGTGGCCGCCTTAAATGCGCGTTCTTAACTTAGTGTGGAGTCCGTGCCGCAGGAGTTAATGTAGGTGCGCCTTGAATGAAAGAGACGGTGTGGTCTAATAAGTCTATATTTACAATGTATTTACAGGGCCCTGAAAAGGGCCGTTTGGTTTTACACGCGTTCCCGATATGATATCCGCGGGAGTATATCGGAGTTTGCTCCGGGAACGGTTGTTGCTCCGGGGACGGTTGTTGTTCTCGTCCACTGCTTCCTTGAGTATCGCAGACTCCGTCTGCGTGGCGGCTGTGCTGGTGTTGGTTTCCTAGTCAGAGTCGGACTGAGTTCCTTGCTCTGCCGTCGTCGTGGGTGCCTGTGTCGCCTGTACTCCTCGGTGTACCCGGATGACAGGAACAGTCTGCGTCTCCTGTGAGGTCCGGCTGACCGGAGACGGAGGCAGAGGAGACAGCGCCTCCGGGATCGTCCAGGTTACAGTCGGTGAGGTGTAACGTCTGACCCGGATGTCCCACGTTGTCAGCAGCTCTCTAGGTGGCCTGGTGAAGCGAGGTGGTTCCAGGTCGATAGGCTGCAGTGTCCACGGCAACAATGCGAAGGAGATTCTCCTCTCCGGCTCGACAGCTGCACTGAACGACGGTCGTACTGGCCCTGGTGATCGGGGCGTCGACGCTGGTCGTGGAATGCGGCTCCGGCGGTGAATGATGCGGAAGAGAACTCTCGATGATCAAAAGAAGTGCTCAGGCTTGTCGTCGTATCGGATGTATCCGTGATACTGGGCGAGCTGAGACTCGATTTCAGCCCGCGGTGCTCGGTCTTATATACCGGGCAGCGCGGGTTCTCACCGGGTCTCACTTACGCGAAACTAGCTTCCGCTCCTGGCCATCTGTCGGTCGGCCCGTGATTTCACCCCGGGGAAACCCCTTATTACTCGCGCTACTGTGTGCGTGTCGTGCGAGTAGGTTGCCGTATTGCCGGGCGCTCGGCGTTGTACGCCGGTACGCCTTTGTGGCAGGACGCCACAATTTGTTTTAAATTTTTTCTAAATTGCAGATTATCTTGTAAAGACAAGAGAGAAACTGTCAAAAGTTATATCAAATTTGGAAAGTGAAGAAGAAAACACAGGTGTATGTAAGAAGCGGGAAAAAATACCTACAAGAAAATATAATTCGTTAGAAGAATATCAAATGAACATCGAATGTTCGTCATTTGAACAACACAGACAACAAGAAAAACAATTACTCAGACTATCTTCAATAAAACAATTTTAACGCCTATAAACAAACGGAGATGGATATTTATTTTACATCTATTAAATGTTTTTAAATGTATCGATATAATCTATGTATTCTATGTATGTATATTTTATTGTTACCACGAAAAACAAATATTTGATGTTTACTTGAAAGCAAATAATGATAATATAGCTTTGGTATATATATATATATATATATATATATATATATATATATGCAATAGCATGTGATAATAGCACGTAGATAATGTGATTTTTTTTCAGCTGACTTGTCTAGTTAGGGTGGGAATAATGTGCCAAATAAAGGAAATAAGATTTTAAAATATATTTTGGCTAATACTGTAGCTATAAATTTTAATTATTACAGCAAACGTTCACAGAAAAGATCATTTATAGATTAATATTTAAAAAATTTACTTTTTTTATGTGCATTTGCTTTTTTCTTTTAATTTAATATAAATTATTGTATAAATAGTATAAATAAATTTTAAGACAAACTTGGTATTTCTTTGGTGCTAGACAAGCATTATCAACCGATAAAGAAATAGAAGATACAATAAAGGTTTGGCTAAAGCATGCTCAAGATCGTATGAAGAATTCAAGAGAAAGTGCCCGAAAAAATTAAGTATAAATTAAAATAACGTTAAATTCTTGAATATCGAAAGTAGATAAAATAAAAGAATGTAATTTAAATCGATCACACTGGCAATTTATTGATTGGCAATGTATCATTCACAACGTTTCGATAGGTTTTGATCCTTATTAACTACAAATTATTTACAGTTATAAATAAGAAAATTGTGGTAATCCGAAATAAAAAGTGAGCAGAAAAAAAATATATACATACAGTAAATTAATTAATTATTATATTGTGAGAAATAAAGAAATCACATTGTCAAGATTCCATAAATGTCAACCTCTCCTTCAAACACAAAGAGAAAGACTAAACTGATTTTATTAGTCTATCATAAATATTGTTTAGATTTTCAGTATCCTTTTGTAATAGTGTTGTTAATAGTGTTGTCAAACATTTTTATAAAAAACATTTCAACAATTTCTCTCTTTCTTACATGTTTTTCATTATAAAATAAAAAATAACCGATAAAATCCTAGTAAAATAACCGATATTGAACAATCATGATTAAATTCCATTTTATTATTTGCTAACGACAGAGAGATTATTTTCGTGCACTTTAATGTTGTTAAAATGTTCTTTGACCCGAGTGCTAAATGTCTTTTGATCAATATATGACGTATTACAATTCTTACAGTCTAATTTATAAACGACTTCCGTCATGTTATTAATAGGCATGTTATTATAGGCAATTTGTCCTTTCCATGTTTAGTCAATATATTAAGTTTTTTAGGCACATTATAGAACATTAAAACCCACATTTCTAAAAACGAGACTGATCTCATCACTCAAGCCATCCGCAAACGGTAGAGAAATGTAAACAGATGTAGCTGCATTATCACATTCAGTATGCATATTTACGTTATTGTGATATCTTAAAAAATCAAATCTTTTTTTAACGTAACGATCAATAATTTGAGTTGAAAACAAATGTTGGAAAGAATCTGTTTAAAAATATCAATATTCTTAGAATGAAAACGAACGTCTGATAATAAAATAGCTCGGTCAACCAGATTATAAATGGTGTTTATTTTATTTTTAAACTTACGGATGCTTAGAATGAAAATTAATGTATCTATTCGAACGTAGGGTTTCCAATCAGTCAAAAGCCGACCATCCAAGCAAATAACAGTTGTCTAATACGAGAATCAAATTCAGTTTCGTATGTAAATGTCAAACGTTGGTGATAACACAGATCTAAAAAAAATGGGGTCATGATTGTTGTTGGGTAGCTGGGGGTTATTTCCGAAGTAATTTTCTGCGTAGAATCCGAATCCGAGATCAGAATTGGCCCATCACGTCAGAATTTTGAGATCTTATTGTTTATAATATTGTAAATAATTTGTAGTTCACTTAATAAGGACCAAAACCCATCGAAACGTTGTGAGTGATACATTGCCAACTAATAAATTGCCAGTGTGATCCATTTAAATTACGTTCTTTTATAAGTTAAAATATATATGTTACTTTGTTTATTATTGGTTATTGATAAGCCATTTTTATTATAGAATTGCATTAACTATTTGTAAACCTCTTCAAATTTGGTAAGGAACCCAACATAACACATAAGAATATTTCATTTAATAGTGCATATAATAATGATAATGCAAAATAATAATGATGACTTGATTATGTGTCTAATATATCACATGAGACTATTTCATTTTATAGTAAACATAAAAATAATGATATTAATAATGTACTTGAAAACAATATGTTCAGTAATTACGATGAACAGCCAAGTTTATCATTGTCTGACAGCACTTTAGTTTCCTTCTAATTTAAATATAAATTTAAATAGTACAGTTTTCCAGCCGTGTTTAAATTTAAGCTTAAGGCAGTGGATTCTTAATTTTAATGTCACACATTTTGCATTTACTGGTTTATTACACGTATTAAACATTTTTCATCATGTCTTTAGATTCCAGAACATTATTAGAATATCTCAAAGGATATTCAAAGAAAAGCTCGATAACGGGAATTTTTGCTATTTCTGAAAAATATTTTAAAATCTATTTTATCACAAATATCAGAAAATTTTAGAAATAAGTTAGATATCAGTTTTAATATTGATGGTTTTCTCTTATTCAATAGTTTAAATTTACAATTCTGGCCAATTTTAGGACTAGTAAAAAAGTAGTTCCTTTGTTATTGGTATTTTACGGTAGATCAAAACCATAGCCTTTGGAATTATTTCTGGAGGATTTTGACGAACTTTTATATTTGGTGCAAGAAGGTTTTGAAATTAATAACAAAAAGTATCATATCGCTATCCGCAGCTTTTTGTGCAATGCACCTGCCAGTAGAGGCGAGCAAATATAGTTTTATTCCCGCTCAGCCACGACCATGAGTCTCGGTCGAACTCGCAAATGGATAGAGCGGATATAAGATAGAGATTACCTGCTGATGATGGGAATTGGGATCTTTCGATAATATCGGAACTCGGAATAAATCGAGATTTTTCCCGATGGTCCCCGATGAGTCCCAAAATCGAAATGATTCGATGTACGCAACACATTATATATATATATTGTTGCGTCCCCGTGTTCCTTTCCTGCGGATAACTTGGACACCCGTAACGTTAGGCTGAAGATCGCGTTGCTAAGAAGTTGTTGACAGTTGCGGCCGTCATCTGAGTCGGGAAAAGCTGTCAAGCTATCCGGACGCGTTTTCATACGAGCGAGCCCTCCGTTGTGTTATTATTCTTTGTGTTCAGTGTTCTGTGTTATTGTGTTGCCTAATAAAGTTCCCGTGTATCTTTAAAGGTGTTCGTTCATTTCGCGCGGTCCTCGACAGCCGTCCTCTTTAGCGCGCGCCCTTCGATATATATCGAAATCCCCGCCGCGGACGTAACATTTTGGGGGCTCGTCCGGGATAGACCGGATTTAACGGACGTTAGAGTTTAAAGTGCAGCTATAGAGTGTGATGGCATCCGGTGAAGGTGCAGCAAATCCGGAGGTTGCGGAAACATCGGCCGTGGCGGCAACGCGGAAGAGAATGCGTGCCGCTACGCCTCTCCGAGCAGCGGAGCAGACGGCATTATAAGCCGCGATGCAGGAGATCCAGCAGCTGCGGCAGGAACAACGGCAGCAGAGAGCCGATTTTGAGGCACTTCTACGACAGCGGGATCAGGAGATCCACCGAATGACGGAGCAGCAAAATCAAAACCAGCTAAGTCGTTTTCAAATAAGAGATACCCCGGTAGAAAATAGAGATCGGGGATTGGTTAATGAATTCGGGTTTAAATTGAAGCCGGATATTTTCGACGGAAGTGTTCCGTTGAGGGAATATTTCGCGCAGTTCAATTTAATAGCACGAGCTAACGGGTGGAGCGATTCCCTAAAAACGGTTGCTCTCGCGTCAAATCTGAGAGGGAAGGCGCATTCGGTTTTGGACGGTGTTTGCGAGATCGAAGACCTCTCTTTCGGCGAGCTGAAAATTGGAACTCCGGTTCGGGGAGGGACATTTAGCACAAACCTATTATACACAATTCACGAACCGAAAACAAAAATCAGGTGAAGATTTGCCTTCTCTATCCGCCGATATAGAAAGATTATCGCGGTTGGCGTATCCGGAGTGCTCTCATGAGGTGAGAGATAAAATCATGTGCGCGCAGTTCATTTCCGCATTATCCAATGGTTTCCTAAGAAGGACACTACAATTAGAAAGTGTCTCTTCATTAAAATCCGCCGTGGAAAGAGCGATGGCGGTAAAGGTTATTCAGGAAAATTGTTTTCCCAAAAGATATGAAAATCGTAACACTAACGGTTTTAAAAGAAATTTTAATTTAAATAATAAGGAAGGTAATTTATATAAAGATAAAAACGGGAAGGACAACGATAACAATAATAAGAAAAATTTTAGTAAGAACGGGAGACATTTTGATAGAAATAAGAATTCCCAAAAGAACGGGGAACAACGCAAAGGGTGTTGGAGCTGTGGCTCCTTGGAGCACTTCTGTTCAGAATGTCCTTCGCTTACGGAGGGAAACAAGAATTAGTCGTACTTACTGGGGCAAGTTCAACGAGCATGCGGAAAGCCCCAGATGAAAAATTTGTTAATTATGTAAATAAATGTGACAATTTACCTAAAAATAGAAAATTATTTTATTTCAAAGGATTTATTGATGGACAGGATTGTATTTTTAAGATAGATTCGGGCTCGGATGTCTCGTTAATTAGATGTGGCTTGATTAGGATGCCGAAAAAGCAAATCCCTCTGGGGAATTCCATTCAATTAAAGTATCCGACTGGGGAGAAAGTCTCCGTTAAATTTAAGACGGTGGTGTTGGTAGAATTAGGGAAATACTTGATCGAACATCCTGTTTTTGTAGCTGATATGATTGAAGACTGTTTGTTAGGAGCTGATTTCTTTTCAGCAATAAATAGGGAAGATATTTTTGAGTCAATCTTTGGAAAAGTCGATTTATGTGAACAGGGGCAATTTGTTTGTTCGCGGATTAAAAGTTGCTTTAACGAAGTTCCTCAATCTTTAAAAGAAATTTTTAAAAGGGAATCTGAAAATTTGACGGAAGAGCAGAAAGATCTTTTCGCCCAGTTCTTAACTGAATTCCAGGACATTTTCTCTGATGGAATTGTTGCCGGGAATTGTAATGTAGTCGAGCATTCTATTAATGTGACTAATTCAAATCCTATTAAACAGGCTCCCCGTCGTATCCCTCTGAAGATGAGAAGAGAAGTTGAACAGATTCTTGAGGATATGAAGCGTCAAAAGGTTATCGAAGAGTCTCAAAGTCCTTGGGTTTCTCCTGCGGTGATGGTTAAAAAGAAGGACGGTTCCATTTTGTGTGGACTATCAGAAATTAAATTCGGTGACTTCGAAGGACTCATATCCAATACCATGGATAGACGATATGCTCGATCAATTATCCGGAAACTCTTGGTATTCTTCCCTAGATTTGAAGAGTGGATATTGGCAGGTTAAAATTCGTCCTGAGGATAAGGAAAAAACAGCTTTCTCTATTGGAAACGGTTTATGGCAATTTACCGTTATGCCTTTTGGTTTATGTAATGCTCCTGCCACTTTCGAACGCTTAATGGAGAAGGTATTGCAGCAGTTGCTATTTAAAATATGTTTGGTATATTTAGATGACGTTATCATTTTCAGTAGCAGTTTTAAGGAAATGTTGGGCCGTCTGAGGCAAGTCTTCTTGCGTTTACGCATGGCTAATTTGAAATTGAATCCAAAGAAGTGCTTTTTCTTTAAAAGAGAGATTAAATATTTAGGTCATGTTATTTCTGAAAAGGGGATTACTACGGATCCAGAGAAAATTTCTTCCATAAAGGATTGGCCAATTCCCCGCACCAAAAAGCAAGTCCGTAGTTTCTTGGGATTCTGTTCTTATTATAGGAAATTTGTTAAGGGATTTTCCCTGATAGCAAAACCATTATTTTCATTGACTGAGAATATTAGGAAATTTGTTTGGTCTGAGCAGTGTGACGCCGCTTTTAGGGAATTGAAGAAACATTTGATGTCTTCTCCAATTTTATTTTTTCCAAAGGATGAGGGACAGTTTATCCTCGATACCGATGCTTCAAATCACGGGATCGGTGCTGTATTACCTCAAGTTCAAAATGGTGTGGAGAAAGTCATTGCTTATTATAGTCGTATTCTCAGCAAATCGGAAAGGAATTATTGTGTTACACGTAGAGAATTGCTTGCTGTGGTGGAGTCTTTGAGGAATTTTCATCATTACTTTTACGGAAACAAGTTCTTGATCAGAACTGATCATATCTCCTTGCGTTGGTTATTATCATTTAGGAATCTAGAAGGTCAATTAGCCCGCTGGATGGAGCATATTCAGCAATACGATTTCGAGATTATTCATCGGAAAGGGAAGTTGCATGGGAATGCCGACGGACTTTCTAGGCGACCTTGTGAAGAGAGTGGTTGTAAATATTGTGGTAAAATAGATTCTAGGGAGGAGGAGTTGGTCGGAAGAATAGTTCTAGGAGAGGACAGTTGGGGAGATTGGAGGAAAGATCAATTAGAAGATCCGACGTTGGGTAGGTTTCTTCGCGGAAAAGGGGAGGACCGACGTCCTCTTTGGCAAGAGATTGTTTCTGATGGGGCACCAAGTAAGCTCTATTGGTCACTATGGGATTCCCTGGAACTTAGGGACGGAGTTCTTCATAGAAGGTGGGAATCTCCAAATTTAAAAACTAGCATTTTTCAGACAATAGTCCCGTAAAAAAGAGTTTCTCAGATCTTAAAGGAGGCTCATGACTCTCCTTCCGGAGGGCACTTTGAGGTAAATAAAACCCTCGGTAAGATTCGTAAGAGATTTTATTGGGCAACTTGTAAACAAGATGTTGAGGATTGGTGTAGGTCGTGTAGAGTTTGTTTAGCTAAAAAGGGTCCCTCCGATAAAGGAAAATCTTCTTTGCAAATTTATAATGTCGGAGCTCCATTTGAAAGGGTGCAGATGGACATCCTTGGTCCATTTCCTACATCTTCTGCAGGGAATAAATATCTATTATATTGTCTGCGATTGTTTTACTAAATGGGTGGAAGCGTTTCCATTAAAGAATATAAGAGCTTCCACTATCGCGGAGATCTTTGTGAACCAAGTAATTTCTAGATTTGGTGTCCCCTCGGAGTTGCATACGGATCAAGGAAGGAATTTTGATTCGCGGATCTTTCATGAGCTGTCTCATTTATTAGGTATTAGGAAAACTCGTACTACTCCGTTTCATCCGCAATCTAACGAAATGGTAGAGCGACAACATCGGACATTAACGGAATATTTAGCTAAGTTTGTTTCCGATAATCAGCGCGATTGGGATCGTTGGTTAGGGATGAGTCTTCTAGCTTATAGATCTGCCAAACATGAGACCACAGGAATAACTCCGGCTGAGTTGTGTCTAGAGAGAGATTTGAAATTACCTTTAGATCTTCTTCGTGGAAACCCGCTTGGGAGTGAAGAATTTTCGGAAGAAAATTATGTTTCGGAATTGAAACAAAAGTTGAACAAGATCCATAGCGAAGTCAGGCAACGGCTGAACATGAAATCTTTGAGGGCAAAAGCTTTGTATGACCGCAAAGCCCGTCGAATATGTTTCGAGCCTGGTCAGAAGGTGTGGTTGTTTAATCCTCGAAGAATTAAAGGAAAAACTCCTAAATTGCAAAGCAATTGGGAAGGACCCTACGAGATCGTCAAAAAATTAAACGATGTTGTTTATTGTATTAGGAAGTCAAGTAGACATAAGAATAAAATTGTTCACTTAGACAGATTAGCTTCTCATTTTGAAAGACGAGAATAGGGAGTAGTTGTCATACATCCGAGACCCGATTACTATACCATAGAATACGAGACCTTTAATAAAAATATTTCTAGTTACTCGTTTAGTTTTTATTTATTTTCAAGGAAAGGGATGCTGAGTTGCATCGGAATTGTTTGGAGCGTCTAGCCGGATTAAAGATGATTGAACGGAAATTGAAATCAACAATTGAAGACTGCCTCGCCCGCGGTTTTTGAGCCATGGTTTTTCCGGGGGCGGAGGGCAAATGCCGAGGCAGGGGTTTGAGGAGTCCCTAGTGGACGTTGGGTCCACGGTGATTACCCCCCTCTTATCCGAAGACACGGGACACCAGCCGAGGAAAATGGAAGTTTCGAATTTTAAAAGACATCATTGGATGTGAATTACGTCGATGGAGATTAGAGCGTGTCGCTCGGTACCCTGTAGCAGCAGCTCAAGCTAGAGCAGGAAGACACGGCTGATTTTCCGGGTTTCGACTGGCCATGGTTCTACGGAGTCATTCGCTACTTTTAGCAGAAGTTAAAAAAAGAACAAGAAGACTCAAGATCCTTCTATGGCATTACGAATTGTCGGGACGACAATCTTTGAAGACGGGGGGCAGTGTTGCGTCCCCGTGTTCCTTTCCTGCGGATAACTTGGACACCCGTGACGTTCGGCTGAAAATCGCGTTGCTAAGAAGTTGTTGACAGTTGCGGCTGTCATCTGAGTCGGGAAATAGCTGTCAAGCTATCCGGACGCGTTTTACATACGAGCCGCTCCGTTGTGTTATTATTCTTTGTGTTCAGTGTTCTGTGTTATTGTGTTGCCTAATAAAGTTCCCGTGTATCTTTAAAGGTGTTCGTTCATTTCGCGCGGTCCTCGACAGCCGTCCTCTTTAGCGCGCGCCCTTCGATATATATCGAAATCCCCGCCGCGGACGTAACAATATATATAAGCAATAATTTTGAATAAAATTGCAATTTCACTTTTTATTCATTTATTTGAACAATTTTTACTAAAAATCTAAGAATTATTAATAAATTAAAATAACAAATGCAATGAAATAAATAAAATTTTTTAATATTAAATAATAAAATTTATGAATAAAAAAATTAATAAAATAAATAAAATTAGTTTAAAAATATGAAATATGTATACTTATATTCGAAACGTATGGTACATAAGCAACTACCTTAATAAATTAATAACTTTATTAAATTAAACTTTATTATACTTTAATAAATACTTTAATAAATAAATATTTTAATAAATTAAATACTGTATTAAAGAAATAATGAAATAATTTAAATAATTATAAAATGAAAATATGTAATAAAACATAAAATAATAAATAAATATATAATTATAAATCTATATATAATTATAAAATTAGAAAAATTTATTATCATCGTAAATTTAAGTAAGATCTCTTTTATTTTTATTTTAAAGCAATATATCAGTATAACTTTATTATTCAAATGCATATTATTAATAACAATCATGATAAAATTTTTTTTATTGTACAGGGTGTTTCAGCTCACCCGTATCAGCCGAATATCTCAAAAACTGAGCGTAGTAGACAAAAATATTTCAAACAAAAGTTGTAAGGTTTCAAGTAACGCATTACGCATGGCGATATCAGTATGACCTTGGAGAGTCATTTGAAGTCACGTAATGATCACCGTCAATTCAGTGCTACCAGAAATGAGCCCTGCACGTTCGGCACGATCGCGCACACTAAGAAAGGAAGCCATGTACATGTAGCGCTCGGCGCTCGGCTACCTTCGGGTAATAGAAGAACGCGGACGTATAATTTACTCTCTCCTTTTCTCTTGAAGCTATAGCTAAGCGCCTCGAGAAAAAAGGAGACAGTAGATTATACGTCGGCGCTCCTCTATTACACGAAGAGAAGCCGAGCGCCGAGCGAGAGAGACAGCCTATCGAACACCTCTAACTCGGTATCACGTCTTATAGTGCTTTCTCTCTCGCTCTTGTGCGCAAAGAACGCAATATGCAGAATTTCCCCACTACGACATGTCTCTCTCCGTGTTTGTGAGCGGTAGGCTGACTTGACGATCTTGACAAGTGATTTCTCTTTTCTCATTATTTATTGGTTAACTAAGATTTTTTCACTTGAGAAGGACCAAAACCCATGGTCGAAACGTTGTGATTCTTTATCAACCAATAAATTGTCAGTATGGTCGATCTAAATTACGTTATTTTATTTTATCTACTGGCGACATTCAAGAATTTAATATTATGATTTCCAATGTTTTGTGTTCGGTTGAGACAGAACGTGTTATTAATAATACTCAAAATACGAGATTTTCCATTTTTATTGATGAGATATCAGATATTACTAATGAAAAATGGATGACGTTTCTAATTAGATATATTGAGCCTGAAACTTTAGATATTCGAACACAATTAGTAAAATTAATTAATATCGATGCCAAAGATTGTAGGGCAGAAAAATTATTTAAAGCTTTTGAATTAGAAATGACTAAACTTCAAATTCTATTTGTAAATATTATTGCTCTGTCATACGATAATACTTCTGTTATGACAGGAAAATATTTATCTTTTTAAAAAAATCTTGAAATGCAAAAATTTATTAACATTTGCATGTCCTTGTCATTCTGCTGCGTTTAACTGCACACACTGCATGAGCTAAAATGCTTGAAAGTTGTAAAGAATTTCTGAGAAAAAATTGCAAGTTATATTAATAGCAGTCCAAAACATTTAGCTATTTTTAATGAATTTTGTGAATGTTTCCAAGATATGAATAAAATTTTAAAGTTATGTGATACTCGATGACTTTCGCATTATTCGTGTATTGATAGACATCTTGAATCATGGGATTCAATAAAATATTTTCTTAACGAAGTCGTGAGCGAGAAAACGAAACCTGGAGAATATTTATTATCTTTAATGGAAAATATTGATTTAACAGCATATTATTTATTCTTAAAGTATGTTTTAAATTTTTTTAATTCTTTTAATGTATTTTTCCAAACTCATGAAACTAGAATTCACTTATTATAGTTTAAATCCATTAATTTTCTTGTGCAAATCTCCAAATAAAATGTTTACAATCAGAATTGTTAAAACATTTACTTACAAATATTTCCTTTAACGAAAAAGAGAATCACAAATCTCTTGTTAACTTTGGGACCAGAATGTAAAGAATATCTATGTAAAGAAGACATACAAATGTTACTACAATTATTCGACAAAATATTTTGCATCTGTGCACAGGGATTTTGCACTAAATTGATTCGGGGACGCCGAACGCGAGCTGATGCGCACCGGATGTCTTTGGCGATGATCGAGTTTTTAAAGCTGAGCCGGCCCAGGCGTTCCGCCTGAAAATATGAGCTTTAAAAAAATATAGGCGCACCGTGTCCCTGCCTTTGCCTGATGGGTAGTTGCCGGGCGGCAGCTTCCGGCGGATGGTCGGCCGGGAAATCGTAACAATGCCGGGAGTCCATCGTTACAAATTTTACAGTAATTTTAACTTCGAGAGAATGCCTATATTACACGTCATCTGTCGACGCAGGCGTATGTGGACTTCTTCCTAAATATATGAATTGACACACATGAACATTAAAAAAAGTAATATTTTCGAAAGCGTTGTGAAGCTCTTCTTCTCATAAAGAGAAATTCGTATAGAAATTCTTATATAGCTACATGTATAAATAAGTACAGCATCTAATTCGACTAAACATTTTTTATATACAAGAAAAGAGGGATTAAGAGCCATCGCGGATGATAGTAAAATTGCGTAAAATTTTTATAAAGATTAATAAGTCGCGAAAAATAAGACGTGAAATAAGACATATGCATATATTTTACTTGGTGTATAAATCAAGGTATACACTCTCGCCTATTTGTAGAAATGGGAACGCGATTAGCTCCGCCTAAATTTTAACAAATTAAAATAGATAAAGAATTAGGCTCTGAAATGTATTAAACAACACGATATACAAGAAAAGAGCGATTAAGAGTCACCGCGGATGATAGTGCGTAAAATTTTTATAAAGATTAATAAGTCGTGAAAAATAAGACGCGAAACAAGACATATGCATATATTTTACTTGGTGCATAAACCAAGGTAGATTTTCCATTCGAGAATACTATAAGACCCCTCTTTACCCCCCTGCCAGAGATGTAAGCGAGAAAAATATCGGGGCGAAGTCGCTGAATCGGGAATCATACAAATACATTTCAAAGCCTAATTCTTTATCTATTTTTATATAATAAAAAATAAATATTAATGTATAAATTAAATAAATAGTTATTAATTATGATCATATATATCGATTCATATATTATTTAAACAATACATCAATAATTTGACAGATATTATTTAACATATATTATCAAATAAAATAGAAAAAATAGTATTATATATCAGGAATATCTGTTTTACTTAATAAAACACGACTTGTAAAGAATTAAATTTTTTTTGCATATATATGTTTTAAACATACTCGTAATATTACACCATATAAAAGTATAATTAATGTAACTATAATGTTATGTTATGTTAATTGTAATTATAATTATATTACAATATTGTTAAAAATAATGTTATAATCGGATAATTTCACTATTTTAAAAACTAGTTTGATTATTTACAACACAAATTTCAGAAATTCATTTTTTCGACTTTTGACTGCCTAGATCTGAATCCGGCCCACTGTGTATTGATCAAAGAGCGCTGTTCGCGAGTGAGCGCGGATTGCCACGACAGCGCGAAGTTCCAATTGCTACAGACGGACGACCACAGACAAATTGTTAAATGCTAAGAGAACTAACACGACACGTAATTTTTTTGTATTTTTTAATGTTTTATTTTAAATACCACACAATAAATGAAAGTATAAAGTATGTATAATATGTACAATTATTACAGAAACAAGCCCGAAAACTTTACACGTACAGAACTGAGCGGAGAAAAGAGCGGTTTCACAAAGTGAAGCGGTTTTAGCGAAGCGGGTTTAGCGAAGCGGTTTTGCAAAAATACTGCGAGCAGCGAAAAGTGTGAGACTTCGTTGAGTCCACGCGCGGTGCCCATTATATCGCGAGCGGAATATTGGGCCCGTTGCGACGTGGACCAATTAATTTTATAATTTAGCGGTGACTTCAAGGCGCTGTGCATTATTGATCACCGGTGACGTTTTCTATCGATATTTTTGCGGTTGACATGCGCGTGATCTTTTTGGATCAGCTGATTGGCAATCAGCTGATTGTGACGTATGGGCGCGCATGCCCATACGTTGCGCTGAGTTTGGAGATGGTTGGCATTGTTTTGCCAAATGTTTGTAATGAGCGTTTCTTATGTGGCGCAAAAAACGTACGATAACTCGAACGTTCGAGTTTTTCTGATAAATCGAAGACTCGAGAAAGTTCCTGACGCCCGTTAAAATTTGAGCTTTAAATTATAATTGCTGATCATTGTATATGCGGTCTTTCGAATCGAGATAATTTTTATGATTTTCGAACAAGCGCACTAACTCGAAGACTGTTATAGCCGTTTCTTCTCTATTTTTTGCGAGCCGCAGAGCTCCATATATTAATCGCATATGGTCACGAATATATATATGTATATATATATATATGTATATATATATATATATGTACATATATATATATATATATATATATGTACAAAAATGTTCCTGACACCTTGTATATATATATATATATATATATACAGGGTGTCAGGAACATTTTTGCAGTCTCAAAGTATGAAGGTAAATTGGCTCAAATTAAAAAGGAAAGTATTATACTATTTTGCGATATTCGTAATAATTAACGAAAAATTAATTAAAGAAGATCGGCCAATGCGCGTGGCTAGAAGTGCGTGACGGTGAAAGCGGTTTTATTGTAACATAATGGCGGCGCGCGGCGAAACGGTGATTGAGGAGAGGAGCAATGAGTATGTAGGTGCACGGCGAAGACTCTTCTCCTCCCCAATCATTGCTTCACCGCGCGCCACTATTATGTTACAATAAGACCGCCTTCATCGCCACGCACTTCTAGCCACAAGTATTAGTCGATCTTCTTTAATTAATTTTTCATTATTTATTGCGAATATCATAAAATAGTATAGTACCTTCCTTCTTAATTTGAGCCAATCTAGGGTGTTTCAGACCACCTGTACTATTGAAAAACTAGAAAAGTGATTATTTCAAAAAAGTAAAAATATTTTTTTTATAAATCGGGTGTGTTCTATTGAATGCTGATATTTACAACTTCTGATTCCGGCCGGAAATAGGCGATTCAGACAGGAAGTGCATTTTTTAAAATGGAACGGTATTTTTTTATTGCAGATTCGGATTCTATACGAAAAAATATGAAACTTTTGTACCAAACATTTTTTTGAAAAATGTTATTTATGTCCTTCAAACAACCCTCAAAATACGTGTTGGCGAAAATAACGTTTTTGCATTATCTATTCTCAGCATATCCCAGGATTTATGATGAGGATGTGACAGATAGATCAGATCCCGTGTGTAGGTGTGTGTGTGTGTGTGTGTGTGTGTGTGTGTGTGTGTGTGTGTGTGTGTGTGTGTGTGTGTGGATGGATGGATGGGTAGGTGGGTGGGTGGGTGGATGTGCGTGAAGCAAACGAGAAGCCTTCATTGGCGCACAGTACAATTGCGCACCGTGCTATGAGACACATAAGATTGCGCGCCATTCGATTGGACACGTTACATTTGTCCATCATTCAATTGGACATAATTCTTTTGTGCAGTTCTTTTGCGCACAGTTCTTTTGCCCATAGTTCTTTTACGCACATTACTTTTGCCCACAGTTTTATAAATCCATGTGGAATCCCAGTTTGCGTTGCAAAATACACGCACGGACTACACATTCTCCCGCCCCACCCCATCCCCACCCCGTTGCAAACCCAACTGAAACCTCCCTTTGCAAGAAAAAGTATATGTACGCAATTGAACATGTGGGCAAAAGTAATGTGCGCAAAACTGTCCAATTGAACAGTGGGCAAATGTAACGTGTCCAATTGTACTGTGCGCCAATGAGCCACTCTCGAAGCAAACGGTGGACATTTCGAACATTAGGCCTAATCTCATCTAGTCATATTAGTGCACGCATCAACCCACTCATCCACACACACCTACACACACACTTACACATACACACACACACACACACACACACACACACACACACACAACACACACATCATAGGGACGATTTGAAATCGTTAACTACTGTGGAAGCGATAAATCATAGGGCCCTTATGGATGCACACACCCACCCACACATACTCACACACGAACACACACACCTACACACGGGATCTGATATCTGTGTACAGGATATTGGATAGTAAGTATCTAACCTCTCATGTACAGGCAAAAGATTAAATTTTGTGGAGAAATTCTCTACTATTTTGTGATTTTCGCAATAATTAATTAAATATTAATTTAAAAAGATTATGAATAAAACCAATCATGAATAAAAGTATATAGCGAGAAAAACTCAGTGTATCCTGATAACACGGCCTATGCACACGGCGAAGTAGTAAGCAAATCGCTCATCAAATGTGCAAATGTGCCGTTACAAATAATGCTGAAACGCCGTGAGCCGTTATCATGTTTCGGAGAGCACTCCATTTATCGCTTCGCTGCGCGCCTAGTATCAAGATATAGTAGAACAACTCCGACGTGCTTATACTCCTATGGATTAATTTATCTTTTTTAATTAATTTCATTAATTATTGCGAAAATCACAAAATGCTGAATGATTTACTTAGTTTAATCCACTCTACCTGGATACGAGAGGTTAGGCAATATTATCGGGCATCTTGCATATACATATACACAGGATGCCTCAAAGTACTGCTACTAACGCGCGTGAGAAAGTAGAACGCAGTAAATTAAAGAGAAAAGTCTCATACCGTTTTACGATTTTCGCAATAATAACAGAAATATTAAATACTAAACTCGGACGAACGTGAAAGAAATGTTCAGCCATTCAAGCTATAAGACGATCCAGTGTGTCAGGCATTGCCTGCCGGCGCACGGTAAAGGGAGAGACAACACGTTTCTGTCCGTGATTATACTGCAATCGTCATTTTTATATTTTGCTGTGAGAAGTGAGTCTTGGTCGCGGTGCAGTAGACAATGCCTGACACGCTGAGTCGTGTTAATTATCGAATTATATTATAATTCGAGCTCCAGTGGAACAATAACTATTATCACCTTAATTTTGGAATCTATGAGGTTTAGAGTAAAATTTACAACCAAAATTACACAGAAGAGTCTATGCTTTAAAAGCATATTTGACTTGGTAATTTTATATAAAATATCTCGTAAAGTATTCAATTTTTGATTATCTGCCTTTATAATTTTTTACGTGGAATACTGTGAGGAATCAATTTATATAAAAAAAATGGTTGCATTTAAAAAAATGAAAGCATCGATATTTCCATCTAAAATTATTATTACTGTGCGGGATTATGCCAAAAAATTTTCATGTCTGGAACTATCCCGACAAAGATACAATGGATTGGACGGAAAACGGATAAGACGCGTGATCAATCACAAAGACATTTATTTTTTGGTAATAGTGTCAAACACAATAGTTTATATTTACAAAGAGTTCACAATTTTGTACACAGTTTCTCGGCAAGTTGCTGCCTCATAATGCCGATTAGATAAATTGTATAAATGTTGCCGAGGAGGAGTCTCAGTTGATCACCAGGCGTGCACAACTAAACAAACGCTAATGACACGAACGAGTGATTTCGACAAGAGCAACTCGACGACACGAGCGAATATGCTAACCCGCTAGTAATGATACTATGTCGGTTCTAACTCAGGTCCTCTCAGGGGGGGGGGTGAGGCGCGAGGGGAACCGCGGTGCGGGGGAGTGATGTCACTCGCGGGGAAGGGGGATCCGCGCAGTGAAGGGGGATCCGCGGCGCGAGCGATGGACGAGGGGGTCTGCGCAGATGAAGGGGGGATCCGCGGCGCGAGCGATGGACGATGGGGTCAGTGCGGGGAAGGGGGATCCGCGGAAAGAAGACGGTAGTGTGAGAAGAACAGTGCTACGTGTGGGAAGAACAGTGCTACGTGTGCGGCAAGGATGTCATCAACGTGCGACAAGGCTGATATTAACGCGGGACAAGGACGACGCATAGATGTGAGAAGGACGATGTAAAGGTAAGTGAACAAGTATATAAATGAGAGAGAACGACAATAGCGCAAGAACAACGCGTGCGAGAGAGAGAGACAGAACGATAGCACCTACGAAAAAGAGAACGATAATACCGCGAGACTTACAATTAGCGCGCGAAAGAGAGAACGATAGCGCGAAGACGACACATGCGAGAGAGAACGATAATATCGCGAGACTTATAATTAACGCGAGTGAGAAAGAGAGAGAGAGAGACTTACAACTAGCGCGAGACTTAGCGTAAGAGAGACGCAAGGACGGGAACGCAAGGAGAGGCGCGTAAATAATCACATTTTAAAATTAATATATAAAATTTTATTAAAAATTTGTGTGTGTGTGTGTGTTTTTTATACATATTTGTGTGTGTGTATATGTACTTAAAATTAATTATAATAAAAATTTAATAATAAAAAAAAATAAAATATAATAATATAATATATTGGGGGGGAGGACGATGCACTGGGCCAGGGGAGGCCGCTTCTGAAACAGAAAAAGAGGAAATATTTGTTAATATAAAATTAATCATGATAAGATTTATAAAAAATACTTACATTTATAGCTATTATACATGGCATTGGGTGCCCGAATCTCTCCAGGCACCCAAATTTCATCTTCCTTGTAGGACTCCTCCCCGAAGAGCCGCCTCAGGTCGAAGATATCTTCCTCGTGGGGACTCTCCGGGGAGTCGCCCCACATGTATGAGAGGTCCTCCCTTCTCCCCCGCCGCTCCGCCCGCACCCACTGCCGGCGCCGAATATTCATGAATCCCGAGATTTCCATTTTATCCTGGGACTAGATATAAATATAA
>JAPIVC010000740.1:0-29112 GCA_030586385.1 Camponotus fellah | reverse complement strand
ACACACTCGTTACCACTACAGCTCGCATTGTCTCTCACAGCTCAATCCCGAACGGGCCCCCAAAAATTGTAGGATTGCTAATTTCCTTTCTGACGGGAGAAGATGAATGAACTCAGACGAATTACGTACGGACTCGAAAACTTTATTCGAGCTAAACGGGCTTCGCTTACGCAGAATTCGGCGCGATCTCATGATCCCTGGAACTCGCGAGAGAGGAGCTATATACCCTCGCTATGCCCTACACGAGCCAATCAGGAAGCGACAACACGGGGGTTCGAAATCGCCTGTTCAATTATCGCAAAATAAAAACAAGGCCAAGATCCGCCTAAAAATAAATACGCATTCGAAGACAAAGGACTTACAGATAAAATATAATAAACTCCGGCCGAGACCGGGTCGTCGTCAACACACCCGAGAAATAATCCGACATACATCAAATTCGAAATAAAATCAAATTAACGGAAACTTCTCAAATCCTACATATTTGATTTACAGTATTTAACTTGGTTGTACGTTGCAGACACGGTCCATGCAAGGAGCTATCATCTATGAACTCAATGGA
The DNA here is from genome assembly GCA_030586385.1 of Camponotus fellah. Lineage (NCBI taxonomy): Eukaryota > Metazoa > Arthropoda > Insecta > Hymenoptera > Formicidae > Camponotus > Camponotus fellah. The sequence goes on along the minus strand of JAPIVC010000740.1, from coordinate 28,550 downwards.
TTACAGTTGCAATCGGTATTTGATCTGTAATGGTAAAAGGTTGGTACAAACATTATGATTCAGCCTATATATATATATGTAGATCAGTTATTTCAAGGACAAAATCTTATATATTCTGGATTACTTTGGGGACAAGTGTTTACTTTGAGGATTGTCCTCATTATTTTATACAAAATGATTACTTTGAGGACTGTCCTCAAAATAAAGGTATATAAGCAAGGATTACTTTAGGAACTTACTTAGTGGATTACGTTCAGTTGGATATTACCTATTAACCAGTTAAACATAGGGCTCTTTAATTAGCCAATTCGTGCTAGTTACTTTAAAAAATTGCTTCATATAAGTGATTATGTTCAATCTGATTGTGTTATAATAAAAATAAATTCTCTCCTCTTGGCAAAAAAATCATATGCATATCAATATGCATATCAATAATGGTTTTTATTTAACTTTTGCAATTGGACATCGAAAAAAATTAAGATATATAAAATCTATTTTCTTCTTTTTTATATTTATTCATATATGTATGTGTACGCGTATATATGCAGATCAGTTACTATAAGGACAAAATTTATATTACTTTTGGCACAAGTTTACTTTTAAGATTTTCATTATTTTATATACAAAATGATTACTTTCAGGACTATCATATACATATATATATATGTATATGTATAAGGGTGTCCCATTTTAAAAGTTCAACCCTTATAACTTTTAAATTTTGATTGTAGAAAAATGATTCAAATTCAATCGTTTACATTATAAACGAATATATCTCCAGTAAAATGTTAAATCTTAGACATTATGCAATTAAATATTAAATCTGCTTGATTACGATCCGGATATGCCAAGTTTTCGTAATTTATTTCGATTTAAAGATTGTGCAACTTAAAACTTGCGTACATTTTTTTGAATTATATACATTCTAAAAAAATGTTTTAGGAATGAAAAGAATCCTAATTCTAATTTAGTGTTGATTTTAAATATTTTAAATCAAGTTTCTCTGAATAAATGCGTTTTAATTTTTTAGGAGAATTTATGTATAATATTTCTACAATGTAAAATTGATTTCATGGCAAATATTATATCAAATTTACAAATTGCTCTTAAGTAGTTGGTTAATAGTAATTATTGATTTCCTATTTAATTTTGATATTTCTTTTTTTTCTTTTTTATGATAATTATTTGTTAAGGTTTTTTTTTTTCTTGAAAAATGTAATTTTGTAAAGGAAAATTATTATAAATTATTTTTAAAGATTTTTTTCATTAAACATTTTGTTGCATATAAGGTAAGATTATTTTTTATGTACTTGATTTTTTTTTAACATTTGTAAATTTTTTTAGAGGGATATCACATCTTTTTGTAAAATGTTATATCTTTTCTACAAATTAATTTTGTGGGGAAAATTTTTTGTAAATTATTTTTAGGGATATTTTTTAATTAAACGTTTTGTTGCATACAAAGCGAAATTTTTTTTATGTACTTAGTGTTTTTTTTACCTTCGTGAGGTTTTTTTAGAGGGAATTTCACATCTTTTTTTCAAATTTATGTACTTTCTGTACATTTTTTTTGGAAAAATATTAGTAAATTATTTTTCGATAATTTTTTATTTTAAAAAATTGTTATTATACGCTTAATTAGTCTTTCTACAAGTCATAACTAGCAGTACAGGTTTCATATTTTTTGCGATGCATCATTTAAAAATCATTTCCATGGGGATGAAATATTAGATTTCATCCCCAAAGAGTTTTTTTAAAAATTATTATTATCCGCTAAATTAGTCTTTGTATAGAAACCTTAACTAACGGCACAGGTTTTATATTTTTTGTGGTTCACAGTTTTTGAAGTATTAGATTTCACCCCCAAGGGATGGTATTTAAAATTTATTATTATACGCTAAATTAGTCTCCGTAGGAACCTTAACTAACAGCACAGGTTTTATATTTTTGTGGTGCATCGTTTCTGAAGTATTAGATTTCACCCCCAAAGGGGTGGTTTTAAAAAATTATTATTATTCGCTAAATTAGTCTTTGTAGAAACCTTAATTAACGGCGCAGGTTTTATATTTTTGTGGTGCAACTTTTTCTGAAATATTCGATTTCACCCCAAGGGGTTGTTTTTAAAATATTATTATACGCTAAATTAGTCTTTGTAGGAACCTTAACTAACGACGCAGGTTTTATATTTTTGTGGTGTACCGTTTCTGAAATATTAGCTTTCACACTCCCAAGGGGTTGTTTCTAAATTATTATTTTTCAAAATTGTTATTATATGACAATCATTTTTTAGAAATTTTATTTAATTAAATAAGTTCCATATTTTTACGTTCTTGAGATATTAATTTCCATCTCCCAAAGGATGATTTTTGTAAATTATACGATAAATTAATCACTCACACGTATGCACACACACACACACACCACACACACACACACACACACACACACACACACACACACCCCCGCACGCACTGCCCATCACGCACGCACGCACGCACGCACGCACGCACGCACGCACACGCACCCACACTCGCGCGCGCACACGCACACACACCCCGCACACACACACACACACACCACACACACACATACACACATACGCACACATATATATTACATGTGTATGTACGCACATGTACATATAATCTTATTTCTTATGGCGCATTTGCACACTCGACGAATAATCGTATATGTGCGTTGCAAATATACGATTGACAAACTTGCTTTGCGTGTGTGCTGCGATCTTATGTACGTGAGTCTGAACCTGGAAACAGATTAAAAGTGCTAAAAGTATTTGATTAATTAATCATAGCAATTTCTTAGTTCTGATTAGTCAATCAAACGTTTTTAGCATCGTTTTTCAGCTTTTAATCACTCACACGTATTTGAGATGAACACAGCTTTAAGATGATCTTGAAAATAAGAACAAATTGAATATCATTCAAATCATATTAAGTTTGTACTAAATTATAGATTGAAGCTAAAAATTGAAATTTACTAATCAAAACAAAAAATCTATTTCTTTGTCTTGATCAAACAATTTTCAATTTTCAATTTTAATCTTTAACGCATAATCTGATACAGGTTTTAGGCTAGTGACACAAAAATGTAAGCAGTAAGATACAAAAATGTAAGCAGTAAGACATAAGCAAATCGATAATTTTTATACTTATAAAGCTTCATCTCAATGAGATTTTAAGGAGACTTAAGGCGTAAGACTTAAGAAATTGACCAATCATAGTCAAGTATTAAGAGAATATTCGATTGTGATTGATCAATTTCTTAAATCTTACGCCTTAAAGTCTCCTTAAAATCTCATTGTAAATCCCGCTTTCTACAATCCACACAGTGTAGTTTTTAAGCTGTAAGAAATTTATCAATCACAATTAAATGTGAGAGAATAATCGAGTATGATTGGTTAATTTCTTACGGCTTAAGGCTACTACGTTTATTGTAGATCCGGCTTATTGCTGCATTACTGCTTTATTACTTGATATGACCGTGGCTCTTAATATATTTACTAAACGCTCAATGTTTAATTGTATTGAAATTTAATATCTATTGTCATTTGCAATGATTTTAATATAGAGATTAATAATATATCGATATTAAAAGTTATCAATTTGTTTGATATTTCGTGTTGTTTGACAGGTTATGTGGAATATTTAATAATACTAAAGAAGAGCTCCTTCCTCTCCGATTTTACTGAAACTTCATAATATTGTTATTTTTGCGTAAAACACGAATCTAGCAAGGTAAAATCGTCGCTTAAAAAAAAAAAAATTACGAAGTGTTAGAAAGTGACTGATGGGGGTAAGAAAATCTATCATATCGTGTGAGATGGAAAGTTGCAAACCCATGTGGAATTTTGCAAATAAAGATCTTAACCCACAACGGTCATTTCTTAACAACTTGTAATTTTTTTCTACTTGGAAGCGACTTTAGCCAAAAGATTCGTATTCTACGCAATATAGAAAAATATACAATATTGTGAAGTTTCACCAAAATCAGAGAGGAAGGAACTCTCTTCAGTATTATCGTATATTTCATAAATCAAGACACTTATAGTTTTTAGTATATTTTAGGTCAAATATGTGATAACGTTTGATGTGCACAGTGCATTAAATTATAAATTTATTAGATAAAATTTTTTTTTAGGAAAAATGGAAAAACCACATTACTTATTAATAAAGAGAAATCAAAATTATCGTGTGTGCACAAAGAAAGAAAAAAAGGGAACAGATAATATGTTAGCTAAACATGGTATTTTAACTTAAATACAATTATTTTTACGTGATTTTTATAATCTTTTTATATGTCAAAATATATAACATTAATATTATAAATATTCTTAATATTTCTATTTTTTTAGAAAATCAAGTTGTACTTGAAAATATTGCAAATAATTTAAATATGAAAATATCTTACATTAATGTAAGAAAACTTAATAAAAAAATGGGAAGAAAATAAAATATATTTAAAGTATATAAAAAATATGATAATTATATGTTTTTTTAAAATAAACATAGTTTGAATGGCGTTCGCTTTAAATTTTAACATTGACTTTGACTTCCAAGAAGATCAATAACTAAAATTGTAGATTATGATATTAATGTGAAGATCAAAGCAAAAATAATTTAAACTGTATTGAAAAAAATAATTAAAAATTTTAGTTTTTAATTTTTGAAATTTATGACAGTTATTTAATATGTATAACATTATTACATAATTCTAATATATTTTTTTATAAATTAGGTGAAACGTACTTTAAAAAAGGAAGCTTCCAATTATAACTGAAGAAAAAATATTAAATAAATTTCAAATAAAAGGATTTTTTTAAATTTCTTATTATAAAATCTATATTTTTATTTTATATATTGATTACTAAATGCTTGTAGAGAATTTGAAATCTAATTATTACATCATTATATTAATGTATATTTTAAAATATTTTTACTTTATTTCCATTAAAATCTTTTGATTATTAATTATCATGTCAAAATTGTTATTATTAAAATTATTAATAATACACTATAATATTTCAAAATTGTAGTTATAAAAATAAGTTAGAAGCAAATTGTAAAAAGAAAAAAGAGATCAAATTGAAATATTTAACAATTGTGAAACTAACAAAAGTGAAATAAATGTAGAAATAGAAAAGATAGAAGAAAATGAAATAAATTCAGACATTTATTTGCATAATAATGACAGTGAAAGAACGAATGATTACATAATGAAAGAAAACAAAAATATTAAATTATATGATGTTCTGCAAGATAAATCACACACATGTAAGATGCATTATTATATTTAAAATATTTTTTAAACTTTTAATGTGTGATTATATGTATGTAACATTATTATTACTTATGCAGCTAATAAAACGTATATATTGCAAAACAATTGTGAAGATAGAAATAAGAACAATGAAACAACTGTAGACAAGAAGATGAAGGATAAAAGTAATATGTGCTATGATATCGTTTTACAAAAAGAAAGTAAGAATAATAATCATGAAATTCAAAAAAAGAGTGAATTAAAATCATATAATAATGAATAGAAAGGATTAGGAAATACAGGTATATATAATTTTTGTGTCATGAACAAATGTCTTTTAAGAAATAAATATAATATTTGCAGACTATTGCATATTATTTATTAATACATAAACAAATGGAATTGAAGATAAGTAAAATAAACGCTGTAAATTATAATAATGTTTATGTCAAAATAATTATTAGAAAAAAATTAACAAATATCTAATATTATCAAAAAAATTAAAACTTACAATTATAGTAATTACAAATTAATGTCTGATAAATGAATTTTAATATTTCCATTTAAAATATTTTACAATATTCGTTTACTTATCAAGTTTACTTAGTATATGTTAATTAAATTTGTTATTTTGAAATAATAAAAATTTTATTTCAACACCTGAATACATGATCGGTATAAATACTTTCAAAACTATCCTTTTTCCTTTATAATTAATCATCAGCAAAAATGACTGTAAAAAGACCCAGTCTATTTTTTTTGCACATGTACAGTCATTCTGTATGACAAAGTCTGATATCACAATTATTTTATTATTATTGATTGACGGTTATTGATTGACTATCAAAGAAAACGAATAATTTTCGAAGTATTTTAAAAGTATGTTAAAGGGACCTGAAATAGTGTTTTGTCGAAATATCTTTTCATTTCAAAATTGATCTAAGAATTTTTAATATGAACTTTTGCGCCTTTGACATCACAATCTTTGGCCTGGCGGAACCTGGGAACTTTAAAATTTATACGCCAAAGAAAAGTACAAATTTGTAAGCAAATATGATATTTTTATATATATTTATATATATATATATTTAGATAAATATATATATATATATATATTATTAAGTTAGATCTTAATAGAATATTTATGTTTATTTCTCACATTTTGTTTTAAGTTTCAAACTAAATTGAATAAATTTATTTCAGTTTCAATCTTTAACTTTTAAAATAGTTTGAATAAATTTTTATTTCCATTTTTATTTGTTAACTTCTATAAAAAATTATAATTTTTTTATTTTTTAGTCCGGGATTCACAATAGGAAATTTAAGCTCTAAATCTTAAAAATTAACAATCACAGGAAAATTTTCCCTCATACTTGATTGCAATTAATCAATTTCTTAAAGCTTAGAGCTTTAATCATTTACTATGAATCCAGACTTATGTTAAATATGTGTGCAATTTAACTTTAAATGTACATACTAGCCTATGTAAATTGCTAAGTTGTTAAATTGGAAAAAAAAAACTGACATTTTTGTAGTGTGATTTTGTAAGCTGTGAAAAATTATGATATTGTTTTAAAAGAATAGATTAAAAAAAGATTAAATACAATATGTAAAATAATTCGTTTTTTTATTTCTTATATTTTATATTTAAACTAAACTTTAAAAGTGATATATAATGAAATATTTAATGCTGCCTCTTTTTATATTGATTAAAAATAATGCTCTGTATAAATTCAAAATATGTTTCTACTGTTCAATATATTATAATAAATAACAATATATATTATAACTAATATAAAATTATTTAATTCGTATGTTAAATAAAAGATTAAAAGTATTTCTCTTTGCATTATTTGCAGCATCTTTTGTATTTATTGAAAAAAATATATATAATTTTAATTTACGTATGATTATTTTTAATGTGTAGATTAGAAAGAATGCTCGGTATACTCTTTTTAATTAATATTAAAAATTTAATAACATAAATTAATAAACTACTCCCGATTCAGCGACTTCGCCCCGATATTTTTCTCGCTTACTTCTCTGCAGGGGGTAAAAGGGGTCTATATAGTATTCTCGAATGGAGAATCTACCTTGGTTTATGCACCAAGTAAAATATTGCATGTCTTATTTTCGCGTCTTATTTTTCGCGATTTATTAATCTTTATAAAATTTTACGCACTATCATCCGCGGTGGCTCTTATCGCTCTTTTTTTCTTTTATCGGTTGTTTAATACATTTCAGAGCCTAATTCTTTATCTATCTTAATTTGATAAATTAATAAACTAATTTTACTCAATAAATAGAAAAAAATTCTACAAATAAGTGTAGAGAAAATATTTAGATTATTATTTTTTATTTAATATTAACTATATAATTTATTTTACATTATTATAAAAATATATTGAACAGTAAAAACATGTGTTTTTAAATTTCTGACTCCGAATTATATGTTTTCTGTCATTTTATATTATATATATAAAAAGAAGAAAAAGCACTCTCACAATTTGATTTTTAAAATAGAATTATAATAAATAGTTTTGTTGTGCCTCGAGACGGCACAGGAATTGGGATTTGCCGGGAAATGTCAGAGACCTCGAGTTATTTTGAGAATGTTATTACTATTATTTTTATTATAATTATTAGTAAATTACAGACTTAATTCTTTATTCTATATTGGTTGACTTCTTTGAGCCTTCTCCGAATCACAATTCTTAGATTTAACACTTTGTCGGCGTTTGATTAGCGGTTTGCCCCAGATTCGCACTAATTATTAATTGACTTTCACTTAACGACTGTCCGTCGCGGGTCTGCGGTGGACGGTTTTTAATACCCCTCTTTTAGGTATGGGGGGGATCGCCCTAGCGACATGACCATATTTGGTCATGGGAATTTCCGGCGATCAAATCTAAGTGCTAACGAAGGAGGTTCAAAGTCGAAACCCTTCGTTAGCATTTTCTGCGTTTCCGCGAACTCGCGCGTGGTTCGCTGAGGCGGCGGTTTTTTACGCGGTTCGCGAACGTTCTAGCGAATATTAAAATATTAAAATAACGTTATAATCTCGCGGATTATAACATCCCTCCCCCGTTGGAAAAGAAAACGGAGGTTCTAACGGAGTTTTTTTCTCTTCTAAACATACATATTTCTATCCCTTTTAATACAATATATTTCCCGTGTACAATGTTTATTACAATCGTTTCTTATTTCTAAATTAAAATCTATTTATTCTAGAATCGTGTGCTCTTGTTTCTTTTTAATATTGGTTTAGGCATTCCATATGATTTGTCAATTTCATCTACTAATGTAACAGTAGTTGGTCGTTTCGATTTCTGTTTCTTATGCTGTACAATTATCCATATTATTAGTATTACAATAACTATTGTGGTTATTCCACTGGAAGCCATTGGATAAATGAATTCTTTTTGTGTAAAGGAATTATTTTCATTATTATTTAAATTGTTATTTATTTCTTTTAACTTATCATTTAGTTCTTTTAATTCTAGAGGATTATTTATTACGTCTTTGAGTTTTCGTTCGTCATTTGGTTCGTCAATTTTTTGGGAATTGTTATATTAAATTCTGGTAAGAATGTTTCGATATTTGTTTTATATGTAATTGTTTGTGTTTGTATTGTCATGTCTGTAGTTGTCAGTCTACAATTGTCGTTCAGAGTAATTCGACCTGATTTCACGAGTATCTTTTTATACTCAGAATGATTATCGCAATTTATCGTAATTTGCTGCTCGGATGTCGTTGAGTATAGCCAGGTGTGTTGTAACGTGATCCATATAGTGCGGTTTGTTATCGTATAGTCTATGTTGCACTGTTCGCTATTATCTTGTGTTTTTTATATACATTTTAATTTCACACGGTGTATTCCTATTCACGTGATATATTGGTTGACTTTTTTCGCACAGATATTGATTGTTATTATTTATACAATTGTTTAGGTTTTGTTTTGTTAAAATTACATATATTCGCATGTCTCTATTTATTGCGATTAACTTATTATCTACTTTCGTGTACGCAAATTTGTTTACATAGTTATACGTTGGTAACGGTATTACATTTAAAATATCATACATTGTTGTGCGATTATAGGAAATTGTAGTATTGTATATATAATTGTTTTATCGCAATACGCGCTTACTTTCATATAATTTTCTATCGTTAACCATTCGTCGTTTTTTATTTCGAACGGAAAGTATGAACCTTGTGGTAACTGTAATACAGCTTCCTTTAAATTGAAAATTATTTCATTTATTGGTGTTAATAGTGGATGCATTATCCCTTTACGTATGTATGTGAGGTATTCTAATATGTCTTTCGCGTCTCTGATTAAATCTGTTAACATAGCAATAATTACAGTAAAATGTTCGTCTATTTCTTCTCGTGTCGAGTATTCTCTAATATAATGATTTATTAATTTGCCATTATAATCTAATATGTTTTCTAGTTTATTTAGGTGAATTATGGTCGTATTTAAAATTTTTATTTGATTTTTCGCGACGTGTTTTAATGTTTGTTGATTATTTTGTAATAGTTGAATTTGCTCGTTTATTAATGTTCGATCATTCGCATCCATGAGTCCAAATAATGTTTTAGTTATCGTACCTACTCCATCTATCAGGCCTCGGCGTCTATCTGATGATGTGTTATATAGGTCATTTATTAATTTTATTATTTTAGCTAGCGTATTACAATCATTGTTGATAATACTTTTCAAATTTTCGCACGTTCGTTTAATATTATTTTCAGATTTTATATTATTACACATTTCGTTTGTTTGTTGAACATATTTATTTACTTGCCAGGTTTTATCATTCAGTTCGGTTATATCCAATTTTATTACTAATTTCCAAGTTTTCTTGATTTGATGTAGGTATCCGATTTTCTCATAGTAAATTCCTGGGTTATATTTGAATTCTTCAATTTCAAACGGAAGACGGGTTTCGTCTTGCTTAGTGGGAACAGGGTTGATCCCTAGCGTTAGCATTCTGTAATAATATATATTCCGGCGGCCCTGCCTTTGGCACGCGACTGATTTGCGCGGGCCTGTATGCGACTATCCAGTTATATAGATTTATTAATGCGAGTGCCGGTTCAGGAACGTGTGTATCCGATATTGCCCTTTGGGCAGGCCTGTTCCCGCGTATACGCGCAGGAACCCCTACGGTTTATTCGTGCGGGTAGACTTATTAACCGGCGCCCGCCAGGTCCGTGTTTTGGGGCCGTGGGCGCCTACGGATCTCCTGGTACTGTGGGCGCGGTTGCGTTTTCAACGGCAGCTGGACCGCCGCAACTTTCGGCGACTGGCCTATGAGCGCCAGATAGGCCGTAACGGAGTGTTGCAGCCTCCTTCCCGGTGAGTTCTTTTATTCATTTAATTATTTATAAATAGTTTTAGTTTATTTGTGTGCATGCGTACGGTTTTTTCCTTTCTTTTTGTATTGTGTAGTTTACGTCTGAATTTTTTTTATAATCGTGTATGGTCCTGTCCATAGTGATTCTAATTTCTTTGATCGTAACGTTTCGTCATATACTAATACTTTGTCTCCTACTTTAAATTGCATTTCCTTTGTGTTTTTATCGTAATGTTTTTTGCTTTAATTTTTTTTCTCTTTAATATTTTCTTTTGCAAGCTGATTTGTTGCTCTCAATTTTTTTTTTTAATTCCTGCGCGTAGTCATCATAATTATACGTCGGTTTAGGCGGTTTTGTCAATGCTGTCGGAATTTCAGCTTGGTGTCCGTACACCAATTCAAAGGGTGTATATCCCGTAGCGGTATGCGGCGTTGTATTATAAGTAAACATCGCGAACGGTATCCATTCATCCCAATCTGTTTGATCTTTGTTTATGTAGTGTCTCAGATATTCGGCTAATGTGCGATGCGATCGTTCTAACGCGCCGTTACTTTCTGGATGATACGCGGGTGTTTGGATTTTGTTTATTTTTAATAGTTTACAAGTATTTTTAAATATTTCGCTCATGAAATTAGTTCCTTGATTTGTCAAAATTTTTTCTGATATTCCGTGTTCCAGTATTATTTTTACGATAAATTCTTTACTGATTGTATTCGCTTCTTGATTCGGAATCGATATTGCTTTACTGAATTTAGTTAAATTGTCTTGAAACGTTAATAAATATTTATTTCCATTAGTAGTAACAGTTAATGGTCCGACAATGTCTAACGCGCATTTTTCAAACGGTTTGCTAGGTGTATCCGTAATTATTAACGGTACTTTATTTTTTCGCGATAATTTATTTTTTTGACAAGATTCGCATCTTGCAATATATCGTTCGACGTCTTTTGTCAAGCCTTTCCAATTATGTTGAAGTCGGATTCTTTTTATTGTCCGTTCTATTCCTTGATGCCCTCCTGTAGGTGCATCATGATATTCAGAGAGTATTTGTTTCTTTTCCTCTTCCGTATATGTTTTCACTTGTTCACTGTTTACTTCGTCTTCTTGTTCTTCTTCTTCTTTTATTATTAAGATTTCGTGGTCATCATTTTCCTTTGAGGGTTCCGGTATCGCGTTGCGACTTAAAGCGTCGGCATTCGCGTTCGCTCGTCCGGCCTTATGGATGATTACATAATCGTATTCTTCAAGTTTTAATCTCCACCGGATTAATCTTGAACCGGGATCATTTACATTAAATAACCATATTAGTGGTTTGTGATCAGTTACAATTTTAAATTTTGTACCACATACGTATGGTCTAAAATGTTTTAAGCCCATACAATTGTTAATAATTCTTTTTCAGTTGTGCTGTAATTTTGCTCCGCTTTAGTCAGTATTCTGCTAGCGTAAGCAATCGGTCGATCGTTGCCTACCTTTCCTTGCGATAATACTGCTCCGATCGCATAGTCGGAGGCATCAGTGGTCACAATAAATTCTTCTGAAAAGTCGGGATATTTTAACACTGGTGCAGTCATCAATTTTTCTTTTAATAATTCAAATGCTGCTTGCTGTTCCGTTGTCCATTCGAACTTCTCCGATTTTTTTGTTAATTTTGTTAATGGTTTGGCTATTTTTGAAAAATCTTCAATAAATTTTCTGTAGTATCCTGCAAGTTCTATGAAGGATTGGATATCTTTTACTTTTTTTCGGCGTTGGAAATTCTTTTTGCCGTTAATTTTGACGGGTCTGATAATATTCCGTTTTCGGAAATAATATGCCCTAAATAGATTACTTCTTTGCGTAAAAATTCGCATTTTTCCGGCTGCAATTTTAAATTAGTTTTTCGCAGTCTTTGTAATACTTCTTTTAGACGTTTATTATGGTCTTCCAAGCTCGATCCGTATACAATGTCGTCGAGATAGACCAGGCATTTAAGTCCTTGTATTCCTGTTAAAACCGAATTCATCAGTCGTTGAAACGTTGCTGGTGCATTTTTTCAATCCGAACGGCATTCGATTAAATTCGTAATGACCGTAGGAGGTTGAGAAAGCTGTTTTATTTTTTATCCCTTTCAGCCATTGGGATTTGGTGATATCCTGATGCTAAATCTAACGTGGTGAAATATTTTGCGTTTCCCAGTTGATCTAAGATATCGGTTATATTAGGCAATGGAAATGAATCGCCTATAGTTAATTCATTCAGCTTCCGAAAATCTATTACTACTCGGAGCCTTGGTTTTCCAGATGCGTCTGCTTTTTCGGTACGACTAATAATGGTGCGTTCCATTGACTTGTGCTAGTTCGAATAATTTCGTTTTTTAGCATTTCTTGGATTTGTTTATTTACTTCTGCCCTTATCCTTCGGGTCGGGTAACCGATACGGTTTCACGTGACAGGTGCGGTATCGGCACGCGTACTTATCTCATGCTCGACCGTCGCAGTGCATGTCAGTGGTTCTCCTTCTAAAAAGAATATATCACTAAATTCTTCGCAAATTTTTTTGAGTGTTTGCTCCTCTTCTTTATTTAGGTGCTGAGTTCGCAGTAGTTGTCAAATACGTTGGGCTCGCGGGATGTTGATTTTATTCTTCGTTCCCGATTTTATTGTATTTATTTCGGTTGTGTTAGTTTTATCTTCCATGTCCTCATGATGCTCACGGGGGCACGAAAATTTTTTTGGTTCTACCAGACAGCTTCCGATATAAACTCCTGGCGTGGTTTCTTCTGTTCGGACTATTCCTATCCGATTTCGATTAGTCGCAGCTTTTATTATTGTTTCCTACACGGGTTTTAAAATTATTTTGTTGCAAGGGTAGATTTTTAATTGGCTGTCTTTTATTTTTATTTCGTTAGTTTCATAATCGCATTTAGCAGCTTGTTTTTTAAGAAAGTCTATTCCTAGAACTCCTTCATGTTCTATGGCGGTATCGTCCTTTATTACATAAAAAGGCGTGTTTAATTTTGTGTTTATTGAGTGTTATTGTGGCGTACATCTTGCCTAATGTATATATTTTATGACCGCTTATTCCTATCAATGCTATTTTCTTTTCATATATTAATGTGTCGTCTTTTAAATGTTTTAATTTTTTTATTAAGGAAATTGTTGATCCGGAGTCATACAACATGTTTATTTTGTCTTTTTTACTTCGCGGATCGGTAGTGTAACTTGTAACAATTCGTCCTTCGATGGTGCATGCAATTTTTAACATGCGTTACGCGATACTCTAGGGCAGGTCGCGGTTGCTTCTTCTTTTCCTCCTGCTCCTCATCGCTATTGCTTGCAGAGTCGGTGCTTTTTTTTCGCTGTCGATGCGAAGTCTTTTGCTCACGCGTATTATCTTTATAATTGCTTTTATTATTTTGTTTATTGTTATTTTTGATATTAATTTTTTGTTGTCCATTTAAGTTCCAACATTCGTCGCGGTTGTGTCCGGATTTTTTACAATGTTTGCAAAATTTATTTAAAGTATTTATTCGTGTAGATTTTTCCGGTTTTGGTAATGTATATTTATTGCTACGACAATCGCGTTCGTAGTGTCCAGATTTTCCGCATTTGTAACATTGTATGTTTGTTTCTCGCGTTGATCGCGTGTGTTTAACGTCAAATTTATTTTTATTGGAGAAGCCGGATACTCGTGTACACCAGACGGTCCGATGAGCTTTTCCTCCGCGCTCGCGCCATTTATCGCTTCTTGGAGCGTAGTATATCGTTGTGATCGCACGAGAATTTTTAATTCTCAATTGTCGAGAATCTCCGCAAGGCGGTTCGCGAATTGTTCGCGCCGGCCGCATGCTCGCGCTAGCGTTTTCTGTTACGCGAGCGAGCGGAAAGCACTGCTGATTAGCCGATACTCGGTGCGCAACCGCGAGTAAGCTTATTCGCGCGAGGGTAGGCTCGCATCGTCGACTTTCGCGAGCATTAATGCTAAACGAGCTCGTAATTGGTTCTCCATAATACGTCTATAGTAAAAATAAATTCCGGAAAATATATTTTATCGTTGTAACGTTGTATCGTCTAAATTACAAAATACCTGTATATACTTGCATTTTATGGATCAGCCGATAGTTCTCTCTGACAATCGTTATCCCTCGCGATAATAATGTCTAAAGATTCTTTAAAGCCTCAACAAATGTTAAAAAAACTAGAAACATCCTGTAAAATAATCTCATCTTAAGATATCCGTCAATGGTTTTTATTTTAAAATAGATCCGCTATATTTGCAATAGATTAAAAACATCTCCATATTTTCTAAAATATTCGATTATATAATCTGTCATTTATATATTTGTTCTTTAAATTATTATTTTCAAGTTTTACAATTCTCTTTCTAAATAATTTTGGAAGATATAGAAAATATTTTCACCTCATCCTAAATCAACATATTTTTTTCTTATGCCGAAACAGCATATATATATAACGTGTCGCCTAAAAAATCCGATAAGATTTCACATTTTAAAAAAAAATTAAACATTCGCTTATACCCCCTCACGTAATATCTATAAATTTATCATTCGAATTTGCGAGTCTCTTTCTAATTATTTGAGAAGGTTAAGAAAATATTTTCATAATGAAAAAATGTTCCCTAATAAAACTCCCCTAAATATTTTTCCCGCGGTGAATCATCTAGAGATAAAGCTTAGAGAAAATTTTTAGAAATTTCTAGAAACATTTATAGAAGTTTCTCGATATTTTTTCTTTGATTATTGTAAAATATTTTGTTTAAACGAACATTTACTTCTGCGCATATTATTTCCCCCACTCTTTTCGTTTAGATTTTTTTTAGGAGGGAGAAGCAGTAATATAAACGCGAGGACAAACCGCGTATTCATTCGATTTCTGTCGTTAACAGAAGTTAAGTCTCGAGTGAAGAAGAAAAATTATACGTAAATACGCTATTGTTGTTGTGACTATTTTTTACATAGTACACACGAAAGTTAATAGTAATGGCTGAAACGACGGAAATAGCTAGTTTTGTGAAATCCTCGCATGTTTGCGATATTAAAGAGGTGAGAAATGGAGACAATAAAATCGACAACGGTGGAAGAAATCGACATTTGTTGCTATCAACAACATATGGACTTAATTCATCCTTCACTAAGAAGATACAAGTGGGATTGCAATCGACGAAGGAAGACTGCTTCGTTCCAATTGTCAAATTAACAAGCAATAATGCCGATGGGATTTGTCTCGACTCCGACACGTGGCAGCAATTTCAAGCCTGCATGGATCATATGAGACAGTATTTGAACGAAGATAAAAAGAAAACGGGAGGAATAAATCCGATTATTATTAACAATATCACCATCAACTTTACCAGTGCTTATGGCATGAGGGCTATTCTAGTGGCATACAAGGAAATCAGTGAATATTCCAATGTTGAGAAGGAAGAACAACCTCTGTCGAAGAAACGAAAAACCTATAACACCGCTATCGTAATGCAGAAAGTTACTTTCCTCGGTCTGGAAAATATTATAAAATGCGTAGATACGCATTTGACGCAATTAATTAATATCGTTGATACTGTCAATACATGTGCTAAATATATAATAAACGAAAAAGAATTAAAACTTCCCTCATCGTACATAGATTGTGAAATTATAAAACTCACAATTAAAGGAAATTATGAACAAATCGAACAAAGTGTTCGAACTCAAATTAATAATTTAACATTTTTAGATGTATATTTCAGCATTGTATTTGTAGAGATACTTTCGCTTAAATTTAATGAAATTTCTCGTGCAATTTTACAAAAACGAAAATTTTATGAAAACCAATAAATAAATGTACATCGATAAAATACAATAATAAATATCAAGCTTTTCTTAAAAAAATTCACAGAGTATTTTTTATTACATTTTCAATATATTTCCTAATATCTCCTTCCTAATATCTTCCTTTTTACAGCGAACACGTAACAACGCGACGTGCATTATTATTATTATTAGCATTAAATGAGTATTTTTTCTCATAAAGAAACAAATAATTTTAAAAATTTATTTTATTAGTGTAATAGCTTTGCTCGACGCTAAATAAAAAAAAAATCTTTGATAAATAATTACAAATTTTTTTGTTATTACGCCTAGTTTTTAAGAAATTATATGCGTATATCGTTACTTAATTAAGATAATTAAAAAAATGTTTAACACCAGTTACTTTTCAGGAAAAACAAAATAAGAAATAAAATAAATCATTCGCGCTACGATGAAAAATATAATTACAATACGGTATGATTACAAAAAATTTCAATCTTCTACATTTTTGAACTTCTCCAAGCGACGATAAAGGTTTGTTTGATTTTCCTTTTTCGAGTGGGGGAAAAATATATAAAATGGGCAACGTTTAACCGAATATAACCATTTTCGAGATTTTCTTCGCCCGAGGAAACTTGTACGATTTTTACTCGTGTGTTATTTTTTTTTGTGAACAAAATGTCGTGTAATAAAAATTTAATATCGAGTTGTGTAAAGTTGGCTGCGAGTTTATCTCCAAAGATAAATTCCGCGAGTTATATTTCTAAATTATCGGAAATACGCGAACAAAATTATAGCGTATTTTCGAGTTTTGCGTGCGATTGTTCCGATATAATGCTTGCAATTTTATACAAATTGGGGCATTTCGGCGGCGATGCAAAATTGATAAATATTGCCGGCGAAATAATTAGTATGCGAAGAACATTGAGAGAAGATGAAAAATATGAAGAAGAAGAAGATGTAGTTGGACATATGGTCCACCTACTCCGAAACTATATTAGGATCCAGTCGACGGGTAATTATTTTACTTATTTTATTTATTTTTATTTTTGTTGAAAAAATTCGAAAAATCGCGATTATAAAATTAAATATTTAATTACTAATTAATCACAGGAAACAATAATCCCACGGGAATAGCGGTGGTACGACCTTCGCATAGACGCCGTGCAGAAGAAGAATCCGAGGCGGGTCCTTCGCGTAAGTTTGCACATAATGAAAACAAGTGCTAATTTTTCTCAGTTAAATTGTTTGGTAGTAGTAAAAATAATAATCAATATTAATAAAAAATATTCTACATTACAGGAAGACCACGATTACTCGCGGAAAATCCTACGATTCCTGTTGTCGTTCTTGACGACGACGAGGACGACGAGGACGATAACGAGGAAAACATGAACGCTGTCGACATCGCTTACGCAGTCAGTAGTCCTGATAGCGAAGTGTTCACACCAGGTAAAGACGATGATGTAAAATGATAGACTAAAACGTAAAAATCCAAATATAAAAATATTTTTAAAACTTTTTTTAAAATTTTGTTTCTATAATATTAAATATTCGAATCTTAAAATATTATTAGAATTTCCGCGAGAGATGGAGGAGCGTGAAAGAGTGGAGATTGATGAAGAAGAAGTACAGGAAGAGGAAGAAGTGCAAGAAGAGGAAGAAGTGATAGTGCTAGAAGAAGAAGAACAAGAAGAGACAGAGACAGAGGAAGAAGAGCGAAATGAAGAAGAAGAGGAGGAAAATGTATACGCTCCCCCCAGAGAAGGTAACTTTATTAATTTATTTCTCGATATATTTTTATGCTCGAATTTAATTCAAATTCTTAATTTTTCTTTAGAAACTCGCCGCTGGGGAATTAGTTATTCCCCAGAATATTAGTAGCGGAATAAAAAACAACGATTGCTAAAAAGGTGAGGTTATTTCGTTGTATTATAACATCCATAGTACGGAATACATTCGAGTATAAAAATATTAATATAATAAAAATAATGAAAATAGTATTTTATAATTTATAAATACGGTTTTTTAACAGTACAATATGGAGGTGGTGTTGACGGTGAACAAAATTCGACGCTCTCCTCCAACAATGTGGAAGAAGAAGCGGAGGAAAATGAGACTGTGAGGGAAGTAGCTGAATTACCCCCCTCGGAAAATATTTCTTCCGAGACTGAGGAGGGTGAAGAGGATGTGGAGGAGGAGCACGAGTATCACCAGCAACAGCAGCAGCAACAACAACAGCAGCATCTTCAGCAACAGGTCGGAAATAATAATTTTAATTTTATAAATTTAAACGGAAAATGCGCGGCAATTTAGAAGATTCCGGGTAATCAGTAGAGAAGCGAGTTTCGTGATACGACCGTTGACTGAAGGCGTCGATATATATCACTCGTTAGAAAACGCCTTTCGCGAAATTCACGCGTATGCGATAAATTCATGCGAACCGGGCGATACTCCGGTAGGTTTATCGTTTGATTCGCCGAATTTATCGCATGGTCCTGCGGGTATATCTTTTCGTCCGGCGCGTGATTTAAGTTATGAAGATATTTGGAGACTCGTGAGTTCATTAGCACAGAGCGCGGGTGGTCTCGATATCGCTGATCAATTTAACATACGAATTTATAATGTCTCAATGCCTTCAGGTCGCGGTCGCGTCGCGTTAACACGCGGGGATGTTGCGAAATGTTCGATAGTCGAAGTTAATAATTTGGATAACCTGTGCTTCCCTCGTGCCCTCGTAGTAGCTCAAACTTATAGTGAGCGCGGTAATATACGGGTGAGCTGCATGAGAAATGGAACGCGATAAGATATTCGCATTCTTCGTAACAACGCGAATGTGCATTGCAATTAACGAAAAATGCCGGTGTCATAATACCAGAAGAGGGTTGTGGAATTCGCGAGATCGAACGTTTCCAACATTATTTCGCCGCCGCCAATATCGCTATCGTTGTGTATAATTTTAATACTTTTGGTCGCGGCGAAAAACCGTTGTATGACGGAACTGAAATACTCGCTTCTCTCGGACGCGAATCCTCGCGGCGATTAAATATCATGTATTATGAGGATTCGCAACATTATAATCCTATTTTAAATTTAAGAGCCGCCGCTGGTACTCGCGATTATTGTGTAGCGTGCAATGTAGGCTTTCGAAACGATAGGCCTAATAGTCACCGGTGCTTAAATAATAAATGCCCGCGATGTTTATCTGTACCTCCGTGCGATTCCATTCATGCCGAAATAAAATGCGACGCGTGCAATCGGCTATTTTACGGTTCAGGGTGTTTCGAGCGTCATCGCAGTGAAAAATCGTATGACGGTAGAACACGCGCTAATGTTTGTAGCATCGTACGATTTTGCGATAGTTGCGGTCGTATCGTTAAATCGAATTTAAAACACGAATGCGGTGTTTCTTATTATAAATTATGCCGTTCGCAACAACCGCACAATTACTTGTGTTATATGCAACCTCTTCGTCAACGGGGCGATATTTCCTCTGCCGAGCCATCATCGTCAACGGATGAGGCAAATGTATCTAATATGCGAGAAGAAGAAGAAGCACGGAACATAAGTGATAGCGCGGAAACAAACGAGCGTGCATATGAACGCGAAAAGGGACGTGTGGCTTTCGTATTTTACGATTTTGAAACGCGACAAGACGAGACAGTGGGAAATATAAAAAAACGGAACGGGAAATATAAAAAAACATATTCCGACATTATGCGTCGCGCAATAGATTTGCGAAGCATGCGTGGGAGAAAATAACATGTCCGTGCGGTGTCGTTGGTGCGGAGTGCGAGAGTTCGTATTTCAACGCGATCCGGTTAAACAGTTTGTAGATTTTGCTACGCGTCCGGTAAAATGTTTTAAACAGATAATTTGTATAGCGCATAATGCGAAAGCGTTCGACGCGCAATTTATTTTGAAATATATTGTGGAAAATTGTAGAGATACCGAACCGAAAGTAATTTTAAATGGTACAAAAATTATTCTTTTAACTGTAGGACATACGAAATTCATCGATAGCGTTAATTATATGCCGATGCGCTTATCCGATTTACCTAAGGCTTTCGGGCTAAAAGACACTGAGGATAAGGGTATTTTTCCGCATTTATTTAATACTATCGAAAATCAAACGTATGTCGGACCGTTACCTGATGTACAATATTATTCTCCGGATAGTATGAAATCACAAGAACGCGAACGCTTTCTCGCATGGCATACCGAAATGAAAGAAAAAATACCGTGTTCGACTTCCAACGCGAGATAGTACGCTATTGTCGCAACGATGTTGATATTCTTCGACGAGCATGCGTAGCGTTTAGAAAAATTTTCCTAGATCGCGGAAATGTATGTTCGTTCGAGGAATGTACAACTATTGCTTCGACTTGCATGACGGTTTTCCGGAAAAACTTTTTGCAAGCCGATACGATAGGCATCATTCCTACGGGGGGATACAGATGCGCGAACAATCATTCGCGTAAAGCCTTACAATGGCTGATATGGATGGAGCGAGAACTCGACCGGCGTATAAATCATGCGGGGCACGCGCGGGAATATCGCACGATCGAGGATATGCTCGTCGACGGATACTACGAAACGTCTGTTGCGGGAAGGACGCAGCGTCACGTGTTGCAATTTCACGGTTGCTTTTGGCACGGGTGTCCATCATGTTTCCCTGTAAATCGCGATAAAGCACTTTCATCGGGAGAGGATCACGGAGATACATTAAATTCGCGATATGAACGAACTCTCGCAATTTCATGGCGGCTTCGTCAGCGGGGATACATAGTGTCGGAAAAGTGGGAGTGCGCCTTTGACCAAGAAATGCGCGACAATTGTGTAATGCATGATTTTCTAGCAAACCATCCGATGGTAGAAACACCGCCGCTCGATCCTCGCGACGCGTTTTTCGGTGGGCGTACGGGAAATATAGCAACTCAATACGAAGTCACGGGAACGGAGAAAATACGTTACCTCGACGTATGCTCTTTATACCCGTTCGTATTGAAGACGGGCGCTTTTCCGATCGGTCATCCGGAAATTTACGTCGGCGATGAATGTAGCGCGTTAATTGGAAGGTCACCGAATTATAATTTCGACTTGGTCGAAGGCCTCATTCGTTGTAGAGTACTCCCTCCTCGTGATTTATTTCATCCTGTACTTCCGTATCGCGTGCGAGGAAAATTACTCTTCGCGTTATGTCGTAGTTGCTGCGAAACATTTTCTCAGACACCGTGCACACATAATGATAGCGAGCGTGAATTCGAGGGTACCTGGATAACCTGTGAATTACGCAAGGCCGTCCAGAAAGGTTATCTCGTAACGTCGGTAAGCGAAATTTGGCAATATAGAGTTAGCCAATACGATCGTACATCACGGCAGGATGGATTGTTCGCCGAATATATTAATACATTTTTATAGCTTAAACAGGAAGCCAGTGGTTGGCCGAGCGAATGCGGAGAAAACGACGATGAGGCAAAAGAGCGATACTTGAGGGAATATGAAAAAACCGAGGGTATCACTCTATTGTCAGATTACATTTTTTTATTCGAATCTTTTTAACATTACTATCTACCAACTTCTTATTTAAGACTAAAACATCGGAGCCCGTATCTATCTTAAAAGAACACTTTTTATCATTAACTTTTCCAACATAATAGAAATCATCCCGTTTTATTCTACAAACACTTAAATCTACGGAACGATTAACAATCGGGGCTTCCCGCGCATTAGTCGAGCTCACCCCGCACAGCTCAACTAAACCGCGTTTCCCCTTTTCCCAGAATATTCTGCGCGGAAATGTCCCGCTTTCTCGCAAGTCCAACATTCCTTCCCTCCTTTCGAGGAAAAATTATTCCTTCGCCATCTCCCTCCCGAAGGATTTTCCCTTTTCTTTACCTCATTCTTTTCCCCATCCTCTTTCTCTTTCCGCGCGTCGTTCCTCTCCACCTTTTGAAAAACATTTCTTTCAGAATTTCTAAATCTTCCAAAATTTTCTCTTTTCCTATCAAAACTCTCCCCTTGAATAATTTTAACCGCCTTTGCTCTCTCAATAGCCAAATTCAGAGAAGTTATCCCCTCTAATTGAAGAGTTCTCCTCAAAAAGTTGTCTGAAAGAGCTAAAATAAATTGCGCGCACGCTATTTTGTCTCTTACCACGTAGGGACACTCCGGGTAAGCTAAACGCGACAATCTTTCAAGCTCGGCACCGAAAGAAGCCAAATCTTCCCCGAATTTCTGCTTGCGATTCGTAAAAAGTGAATAATAATTTTGCGTCAAATTTCCCTCTCCGAAAAGAAGCTCAAGTTTCGATTTCAATTCCGAGAAACTCAGACTTTCGAAATCCTCTACATTTTCCAAAACCGTTCGCGCTTTACCCCTCAAACTCGCGGCCAAAGCAATTGTTCTCGTCGAATCGTCCCAATTATTTGCACGCGCGATCAAAAGAAATTGGGAGAGGAACTCCCGCAGCGGAACTTTTCCGTCGAAAATATCGGGCTTCAATTTGAAGCCCGTTCTCGTATAAAAATCATTACTCGATACGTCCCCGCAAGCTCTAATATTGGAAGGACTTAGCTGTGAATGAGACCGGCTCCCTCGCAGAAGCTGCAGCTCCTCATCTTGCCGGCGAAGCGTTGCGGCGATTTCCTCCTCTCGCCGCGTCTGCTCCTCTCGCATACGCCGCATCTCAAGAAGGATGGCCTGCAGAGCAGTCGTCTCCGTAGCCGCCGACTCCGTAGCTGCCGATTCCATCGCTCTCGGTTCCGACGGCGGCTCGGAATGCTCGCGCCTCCTCCTTTTAGCCGCAAGTGTTGCCATCGCACTTTTCACTATTGAGCACTTTCAAACTCTATCGTCCGTTTAGTCCGCTCTATCCTGGACGAGCCCCCAAAATGTTACGTCCGCGGCGGGGATTTCGATATATATCGAAGGGCGCGCGCTAAAGAGGACGGCTGTCGAGGACCGCGCGAAATGAACGAACACCTTTAAAGATACACGGGAACTTTATTAGGCAACACAATAACACAGAACACTGAACACAAAGAATAATAACACAACGGAGCGGCTCGTATGTAAAACGCGTCCGGATAGCTTGACAGCTATTTCCCGACTCAAATGACAGCCGCAACTGTCAACAACCTCTTGACAACGGACTTCATCGCTTTCACGACAGACTCGACCGCGACTCGAGCCAGGGGCGTAACAATATATTTTTATTTTTTAGAAACAGAACAACTTCTCCTATGGAACAATTATACAGGATCATTTCTTATAACAATTGGAGATTTTTCTGGAGTGAGCACAACTTTGGCACATTATATTGTACATAGAATTAGTGCAGCTATTGCTAAATTACGGCCTCATATTCGTTTACCAACTACAGAAGAGGAGATAAGAAATGCTCAATTACAATTTTATAATATTGCACGTTTTCCTAGAGTCATTGGTTGTATAAATTGCACACATATTCGTGTTCAATCATTTGGTAAGTTAATTTTATAAGAAATTGTTATTACTTTTTGTATATATTTTTGTTTTTGTAATACTATATTTTATTATTTTTTTATAATATATAAGTATACATCTTTTTGCTGTTGAAGTTTTTTATTATTACAGATGGAGAAAATGCTGAATTGTTTCGCAATAGAAAAGGTTACTTTTCTTTCAACACTCAAGTAGTATGTAACAGCAATTTAGAAATAATTGATATAGTTGCTCGTTGGCAAGGTTCTGTTCATGATAGCACTATTTTTAATAATAGTCGTTTGAGAGCAAACTTTGAGAATGGAATATATGACAACAGTTTGTTATTAGGAGATTCCGCATACTCATTTAAAAATATCTTGTTACTCCGTTGTTAACACCACAAACTGCTGCAGAACATCTTTATAACGAAGCACATATTCGCACTCGAAATACAATAGAACGTCTTTTTGGCATTTGGAAAAGAAAATTTCCAATCCTAGCGCTTGGAATGCGATATCATCAACACAGAATAATGAATATTATTGTTGCAACAGCAATAATTCATAACATTGCTAGACGAAATAATGAAGCAGTACCGGATATTGATCCAGATTTAAATTTACCTATACCATGGAATCAAATGTTAGCAGAATATAACATAAATCACAGAAATAATAATGACGAAGTTGCTGATGTAGCAGTTCGAACAGAATTAATTCATAATTACTTTGCCAAGTAAGTTTTTATATATAATTTTATGGACAAACTTTATTTAATAAAATTTCTTTAATTAAACACATCATATATTATTAATTATAATTTTTTAACATTTAGAAATATAACTTAATTACAAATTAATTATTATTGCATACATTTTTTCAGTCTTCCATTATAACAAAGGAACATGAAATATAAAAATAAAATCTGTTAAGTCTTAATTTAAAAAATATATGTGAATGTATGTGAAAATATTATCAACATTTTATTTTTATACTTGAATTAAAATAAATATATATTTTTATATAATATTTTATCTTAATCTTTTATACAATTTTATCTTTATATTTAATAATAAAATTATCCTACGCCAACTTTGAAACATGTAAATTATGTAAATGCATATGTAAATTATAAATTATAAATTGAAAAACTATAAAAGCTATAAAATTAAAACTAAATAAATGCGTTAACTTTAATAGCAAAAATTTCGCTTTTCTGAACTTTTTTAATTATATAAGCATGTATATTTAGGCATAACATATTGTTATACAAACATTGATAGAATTAATTATATCTTTATTAAACATTTTTTAAGGAGATCCATTAAATTACATATCTA
The DNA here is from genome assembly GCA_030586385.1 of Camponotus fellah. Taxonomy (NCBI): domain Eukaryota; kingdom Metazoa; phylum Arthropoda; class Insecta; order Hymenoptera; family Formicidae; genus Camponotus; species Camponotus fellah. Next base: position 3,315 of record JAPIVC010000740.1, on the reverse strand, counting down.
TATATATTTGTAGCTAATTAATATACGTAAATAAAATACATAGAAAAACAAAATTAATATTAAATAAAATATATTATCTTTTTTATTAAAAACAAAAATATATCATCTGTGGATCCATTAAATCATATTATTGTAATATTATTGTTATAATATATTATAAAATGTGTTCTATATTTATTAATAAAAAAAAATTACAATGCTATAAAGAAATTATTAAATCTTAATATATACATATCACGTATTAGTTATGTATATTTCAACATAAAATATGTAAATGAAATGCATAAAACAAAATAAACATTGAATAAAACGTTATTTATCTCCTTTATTAATAAAAATAAAAAATATATATTGAGTGTTTTCCATTTAGCGACACAAGTACACACAAGCATTATTTGATCTTTATTCTCATAAAATATAGAAAAAAGATAGAATAATGTTTGTGTCGATTTGTGTCGCTAAAATCTGCTAAATCGAAAACACTCATTATTTGTGGAGATTTATTAAATCATTAATATCACGCTGCAAACTATAAATTATAATTTAAATGTCTTGTTAAATAAAAATTAAGGGGATACTGAACCGTACTATATTATCGATCAAATTAATTATTTGATTAAACATGGAAATTATTTTGTTGGTTATACAGAATGAAAAATGCTTCTATGATTAAAGTATATATAGTAACACATTTGGAACATGTTTAATTTTCAGTTAAAAAACGAAAAAAAATAAATACAGTTTTATATTATCGATTGGTAGCGTCGAATCGTAACTATATTTGCTTAAAAACAAAAAGGCTTTCGGACCGTGGCGTAGGATGGTAGCACAAAAATTAATTAGCAATAGAAAAACGCAAGAACAGAGGCATTCAATTAAACATGATTTAATAAGCAAACTCTGTCAGCAAAAAATTATTAAGATACAATATGATAGACAAACGCACGTTTCGATTCTTTTCAATGTCATAACAATAATAAAGAAATAGACGTTAGAAATTAAAGACGTTAGAAATTAAAGACAAAGAAGGTCATGAGAACCTTAATAACGGATACAAAAGTTTAAAACGCATGAAAATGATCGGTATTACGCTAGATGGAAAAACGCAAATTTCAAATCCATATGCACAAGCAAAAAATATAATAATGGTCATGAAATGCTGTAAGAAAGCACCGCTCGATATCAAGACAAATGCGCTATAAATAAAAAGGAAGTCTGTGTTCTGAAATCCCACGAAGAATCATCCAAAGGGTAAAAATTAAAAAGTTAAAGATGTCCATGGAGAAGTCAAAATGGTAAAAAGAAAAAAGTAATCCAAATTTCCATCGCTCTGTCCAAGAAGTAATAAAAATGGAATTGATAACGAGGTGGCAGCCTGTAAAAAAGAAAAAACAAGAACAAAGAGCAAGCTCAATCGAAACAGCATCACATGTACAAAAAGTCATGAAAGTTGATGTGTCAATAAAAAAACAATTAATGAGAGATACACAGAACAAAAATAAGTACATATTGGCCAAAGGCAGAAATCAAAGAAGGAAACCAAGCCAAGAAAGATGAGAAGAAGTGGCGATCAAGAAGGTCGGAACTAGACTGGGAAAGAGACAAGAAGGAAAATAAGAAAGACTAAGAGAAGGGACAGAAAGGAAGGGAGAAGGGGAAGAAAGGATCAAAAAGGGGAGGAGGAAGAAAGAAGGAAGGGAAGAGAGAAGATATGGAACTACGAAGAGGAAGGCAAAGGAGCAAGGAGTTTTTTAACGGGGCAACATTTATTAATGATAGGAAGATAGGAACTATCAAGAAGCAAAGTGTCATTCTGAATATTCAGACCATTTTCCTGTTGGCAAATATGTAGCATCTCAGAAACTAGCCTTTTCCTGTAGGAGGATTCTTGATCTAAGATAATCGTGTCGTCCCAGTTAAAATTATGTCCCAATCTATGTAATGAAACTACCGAAAGATTTTCGGACGATTTGTTAACATTTGAACAGTTGTTCTTTTAATCTAGTGACTAAACGTCTGCCCGTCTGTCCTATATATGAGGCGTCACAATCATTACATTCAATTTTATAGACAACATTCGAATGGTTGAATTTAGGAAGAGGATCTTTGTGTAACTTAATGAGCCCGTTTAATTTATTATTAATGGAAAAGGCCAGCTTGAAACCATTATGGCACAAAGTGCTTTGGAACTTCTTAGGAATGTCTTTAATGAAAGGAAGGACAAAAAAACGTGGATTATGGACAGGAAAGGAAGGGGGAGGTGAGCTATGTGAGAGACGTTTCGCAGTATTCGCAGAGATAAAACCCTTTTTGCCATCTGTTTGTAACGATGCACCCCCGCACGTTACGTAATTCCCGGCATGCGATCCGCCGGAAGCTGCCGCCCGGCAGAACATCCGCCGGGCAGAGGCAGGGGCGCGGTGCGCCCATATTTTTTAAACTTTTAAACCGTTCAGCCGAAATTAACCGAGCGTCGCCGAAGCGGCCCGATCCGCCGACCGGCGAAAACCCGCGTTCGGCGCACCTCCCGAACCTCTCTGAGCGGGCCCGACCGTACCGTTTTCCCCGAAACCCGTTCGGAAGGGGTAAACTCGCCGCGCGCCGATGCGGGTAATTAGCCGATATAAAAAAGATCGTATTCGGCAAATTAAGCACCTTTCCCAATCCGCTAACAATTCTCTGAATACCTTTGTTTCTTGTTTTTATCAGAATCACTGGAAGAAGGCTCGAATTGAGTCCGAAACGTTTGATGGAATAAAGAAGAAGGATTCTTAAAAATTGATTGTCTTGTAAAAGATTTTTCACGCCCTACAACTGCGTTGGCTCTTTACTGTCTTTTATTATTCATTTTAATTTGTTAATTTTGAGGAGCTTTTTATAACGTTTATTTTATTTTAATATTGCGCTGGCTGAAAATATGCGTTTTTCAACCTTTTTCAATTTGTTAATTTTTATTTTGGCTTTAGGACTGTATCTCATTTAAAGAAATGGATTTGGATTAGTAAACGATTATCTAGTTTAAATTTACGTATTATATTTTTGAGAAAAATGCATCAGTCACAATGTAACACCACAACATTTGAGGTTTTATAACCGTTATCATAACGACTTACACCATTCTGTGTCTCGGAGACGATATGTTAATTTGAAGACTAAGTTTATCAGAGACATTTTGAAAATTGAAATTAAGGATGCGTACAGACATGTTCGGGCTTTGCGCCGTGAGTTGCTGGTTGTGACTCGATTAATATCTAATAGTTTACCGGTACATATTTGTAATAATTTTTTTGTTAAACAGAACAGATCTCAGCGAGT
>JAPIVC010000739.1:0-25141 GCA_030586385.1 Camponotus fellah | reverse complement strand
TTACTGATTGTATAAAATCTTTTAGCGTCTCGTTAATCAGGGACGGAGTGAACACGCACCGTATTGCGTTTTCCTCAATACATTTAACAAATTGGTTTTTCATTAATTAGAAGGAAGTAATATATATATATAATACATACATATATATGGGTTTTAGGAAACCGTCGATTTTTCGACCTAACGAAAAAAATAAGTAGATTGGCTCAAATTAAGAAAAATTATCTATATTGTTTTGGGATTGTCGCAATAATTACGGGAAAATTAAATAAAGAAGAGTCGGCCAATCTGCGTGAATAGGAAGGCGCGGCGACGAGGTCGTCCCACAGTATCGATACTAGCGCCGCGAAAACGGGTGGGCGCGTCGCTCGGGCATGATACGATATATCGCAACGCGCCGAAAAATAACCTCCGTCCTTTTAGCGGCGAGAAAATGATGCGCTATCATTTCCACACCACCTTGCGGTAGATAGCATGGTGCGCTTTTTTATGGGTTACAGGCCTATGGTCCCCAAATGGAAAGACACAACCCCATATACGCTAGGCACCTTAAGTGACAATTAATGGGACGTCCTTTAAAAATTAATGATTGAAATCCCTTTTGAAACAATGTAGTCCAATTGATATGAGTGTTACAAATGTTTAATCCTCTCTTCCTCCTCGTATCGAAAGCTCACTTTGGGACCGATTATCCTGATATTATCACGACACAGTTAAATTACTGCACAACACAAAAAATTGTGTTACGGCCCTTGTTTTCGCTAACCCTTGAATTGCTTTCTAAGTAAATTTGCCAGGATGATAAGCAAATTTCAGCAGTTCGTATGCCATTTCCCTATCCGTTATTCCTGGAGAATATTTTCATTGTCCTTTTAATTTCTACCCTAACACGTAAGTCTTCCTTATTTGTCGTTTTTATTTCTCCACCTTTCGCTCGCTTCTCTCCAGAAAAATAGTATCTAATTATCAATATGTTTGCTCCTGCCGTGATATACACAGTTTCGACTTAATTGTATCGCGCTCTGATTATCGCAAAACATCGCAGTTGCCTCCATCACTAAGTTTGTGAGACCCATGTGTTCTAGCGATCGTCTTAAGTATATAGTCTTTTTACATGCATCAGATAGAGCCATATACTCCGCCTCCATTGTAGACAATGCAACAGATTTTTGTTTTCTTGCTTCCCAACTAATTGGACCTCCGGCTAGTATAAATACATTTCCTGAACACGATTTTCTATCGTCTATATCGCCGGCCCAGTCCGAGTCAACATATCCTTTTAAGTTTACTATTTTCTTTGGAGTAAGTTATACCGTAATCTAATGTACCTTTTAGATATCGTAAAACTCTTTTCGCTAATTTCCAATGTGTCATGCCGGGATCCGCACAAAAACGACTTAGGGCACTAGTTGCGTATGCTAAATCGGGTCATGTTGCGTTGGCTAAATATATTAATGCGCCTATAAGCTCTCGATAAGGAATCTTTTTCATTTCATCCCTATCTTCTTTGGTAATTGGTTTCGATTCTTTGGTAAGTTTAACATTTGACTCTAACGGAGTTGTTACCGTTTTAGAATTTAACATCCCGAATTTTTCAAGTACATTACAAATATACTTACGTTGATCTAACCTTATGCTACCTGTCGGTTGATCTCTTTCTATATTAATACCTAATATATTGCTTACTGGACCTAAGTCTTTCATCTTAAATTCTTTCTTTAATGTTTGCTTAGCTTTATTTAACGCTTCTATACTTCGCGATGCTATTAACAAGTCATCTACATATAGAACAATTATTACGCTATTATTCCCGTTATAACTAGTGTATACGCACGGATTTATTTCTGTTCTTTTCATGCTTATGCTTGACATGAAAGTATCTAATTTCCGGTACCAGGCCCTACCAGCTTGTTTTAATCCATACAAGGGTTTTCTTAATTTACATACCTTATTTATTTCGTTCGCTTTTATGAATAGTTCTGGTTACTCCATATAAACCTCATCATCCAGGTTACCTTGAACATATGCCGTAATGACATCCATCTGATGCACATGCATTTCCATCTCTGCAGACGCTGCAAGTAACGTTCTTATGGTTTCTTATCTCGCAACGGGCGCGAACACTTCTGAATAATCTATTCCTTGCTGTTCGTGTCCTCGTGCGACCAATCTCGCCTTATACTTGTCCACAGATCCATCCTGGTTTCTTTTCAATTTGAAAACCCATTTGTTAGTTAACACTTTCTTATTCTTTTGGCCTTTCGACGAGTTCCCAAGTATTGTTTTCCATTAACGATTTGTACTCTGAATTCATTGCTTCTAGTCACGACGACTCATTATGTCATCTATATCCATTGGATCATCATAGCTTTCATAGCATAGTCGTGTAATTTGCTGCTTCATGGAATAGACGTTTTGGCCTACCTGGTTTGGCCGTTTTTAACTTCTTCGGTCGTCCTGGACCTCTTTTTATAGTTTCTTCATGCGTATGATCATTTTCTTCTAGGGTTTGATAGATATTGTTATCCTCATTGTCTTCTGGGTCACTATATTCTTCCCTTTCTGTAGCGTCTTCTTTATTCTGTTCTTCTTTTGTTTCATCATCTGCTTCATTTTCGTATTCTTCATTTTTTTTTTCAAAAGTTGAATTCATTGGAGGTTCGAACATTTCCACGGGTTGTTCGCCTTCCATTTTCTCATCTTCCAAGAATCGTACGTCGCGACTTTTAATAATTGTTTTCGTACTGGGTTTCCACAACCGATACGCCTTCGATTCGTTTGAATATCCTACCATTATTAGACTTTCACCTTTGGCTTCAAACTTCTTTCTCGCGTTCTTGATTAGAGCTATTGCCTTGCTCCCAAACGTTCGCATAAAACCTACATATGGTTTGCGATCACACCACATTTCTAAGGGTGTTTTGTTTCTCAAGGCTTTCGTTGGGCATCTATTTCTTATAAAATTAGCTGTATTTATAGCTTCTGCCTATAGGTTCATCGGTAATAGTGATTGCAACAACATACAGCGAGCCATCTCTACTAAAGTACGATTAGCTCGTTCAGCCACTCCATTTTGTTGGGGAGTATAAGCGACAGTTAACTAATGTTTAATGCCATTTGCATCAAGTAAAGCCTTAAATTCTTTGGGGGTATATTCTTTTGCGTTGTCAGTATTGGCAGTATTTTGATGCCGTAACCAATTTGTGTTTTAACACGCAGCATATAATTTTTAAATGCTGATAAAACATCGGAGCGATTTTTGAGCATTATTACTTCAGTATGCCTTGTGTAGTCATCTATAAAAGTGACGAAATATCTTGCTCCACCGATGGATGTGACGCTCATAGGACCACAAATGTCTGAGTGCACTATTCCTAATTTATCTTTTGCTCTAGTTGATGTATTATTAAAAGGTAATTGATGTATTTTGCCCATGTGACAAATTTCGCAATCAAACTGAGCTTCATTTGTGTTGAAGTTAGCTCCAATTACCATTTCGCCCAACTTCAGTTTTCTTAGATCGTTGAGATTCAAATGTCCATACTTCTCGTGCCATAGTTTCAAGTTTTTGGTACTGTCCTCCGCATTATATACACTTTCCTGGTCAGATCCATCCACTAGGTAAAGATCGCCTTGTCGTCTCGTCGTTAAAGCTACAGTACCATCTTTGCGTTCAACTGTGACGTTGCGCTTGCGGAAAGTTACAGTATAATCATTGTCTGTTATTTTAGCAACAGATAATAAATTACTTCTAAATTCTGGCACTAACATTGTATCTTGTAATCTTATATTATTAGATTTGTTACCTGGCATTTTAATACGCATTTTAATATCACCTGCGCCTTCTGCTCTTGCGCAATGTTCTGCCGCAGTGTATACTTTACATGCTTTATCCTTCGAGAGAGTAGCGAATTTTTTTTGATCATTGCACATGTGCTTTGTAACCCCGCTGTCTAGGCACCATTGAGTAGTTTTCTTTGGTTCAGCATTCAATACCACTGCTGTCATTGCATCCTCTTCTCGATTTCCATTAGAATATTTCTTCTTTGTTCTGCAATTCACCGCTATATGTCCGCTTTTTCCACACTTATAACAATTTCCGTTAAATTTATTTGTTTTCAATTTTGCATTTTCCTTAGCAGTTATTTTATGCTCCTTGGCAGAATTTCCTTTTCCTTTGACTAATAAAGCATCATTTTCATTAGTATCAAATTTTAAATTTTGTTCATTTAAACGAGCTTCTTGTTCTATTAGTTTTAATTTTAATGATTCAATGTCCGGTACGTCATCGCGTGATTCGATTGCTACGCAAAAACTATCATATTCCGTTGGCAAAGAGCTTAATAACATAATCGATAATAATTCATTAGGAATTTTTATTCCCGCTTCTTCGAGTTGCTCTGCCTTACGGACAAAGGAATGCACGTATTGCGTCATTGTTTGGCTAGATTCTTTTCGCATGCGGTATAATTGTTTATATAAAACTGCCTTGTGTACAGGACCTTTAGACTCGTGAATTTTCTCTAGTCCTGACCATGCTTCCGCGGCTGTAGATGATCTTTTTATATGATTTACCTGATTTTCGATGTGCTTAGCAGAATTAATGCTAGGGCTTTTTCATCTTTAACCTTCCATTCGGCTTCAGTTTCTGACGTCGGCACGACGTCTCCGTTCGCATATCCCCATAAGTCGTTGACGATGAGCACGCTCCGCATTTGGATTTTCCATGACTCGTAGTTTGAGTCGCTTAACTTTTCAATATTGTACATGCTGCTTGACGCGGCCATCTTGATCGATCTCTATATCCTTTGTATCACGACACGCAATTTTCGGTTTACCTTACACTTGCGCAGCAGGGAGTTCTCCCTGGGCCCATAACCTGTTAGAGTGCGTTTGGTATTGGAGATAGTATCGTACAGTCTTAAATACCTTTACTTTAGTCTTTATTACTATTCAAATATACAGGTATAGAGAACGCGTGCAACTTGTATCTGCCATGTTCGGCAAGACAGTGCTTGGTCCCGAAAAGAAAAAGACGACAACTCTCTCCGTAGGGCACGTTAGGAACATAAACGCGTACTATAGATAAATCCTTTGTATCAATGTGCATTGATTTCTACTTTATCTCTCACAAATATAAATAACATAATCATAACTAATGATCTACAATCCATCTAATCTATACATGTATAAATATATACGAATGAAATATGTATACAGGGTGTCATAAAAGTACCGGAACAGCAAAATAACTCGAAAAATATGAGTCCTAGAAAAAATGTCAAGTACTCGGCTTTTATGACTTTTTCCTGGCTATCTGACGGTGACCTTGGATTTGACCTTGACAATGACCTTGAAGATCATTTCAAGGTCAGGTCTATTTTTTTAAATGGGACCCCATACTTTTGACCCCCAGAAATGAAAAGAGCGGAAAATTTTACGTTCGGATATGACCTTGAACACTGCCAAATTTGACCTCTGAAGGTCACATAAAGGTCAAACGCTTGTTTTAGGCTGAAAACGCGAATGTCTTCGAAAATGCACCTGCTAGGGAGCAATGTTACGCATAAGGATTGTAGAGGGACATTCAGCCGTGACCTTGCCCTTATTCTCAAAGTCATGAGTTAAGATTATTATTAAGGTCAAACCGGACTGTTTTTAGGACTGAAAATCCATACTTTTGACCTAAAAGGGAAGATTGGAAAAATTTTACGTTCGGATATGATGTTTTCAACCTTGCCCTTGTTCTTAAGATTATGTGTCAGTCATATCAAGGTCAAATCATTTTTTTAAGACTGGAAACACATTTTGATCCCGATAATGTGAAGAGTGAGATTTTACGTACGAGGTCACACTCCGATTTTTGGTAATTCCTCAATATCGGGCGTCATCTTGGATCTGTTATCTTGAATTTGTAAAATCCAACGTCGGATTCGATTTCAGAAACGACTTCAAAAATTCCTTAAACGAGATACCATTTTTGTTATTCTTAAATATCGGCCGTCATCTTGAATCGGTCATCTTGAATTTGCAAAATCCGACGTCGGATTCGGTTTTAGCGAGCTCAAAAATCCCAGAATCGGTATCCGAAAATTTATTTATTCGCCGTCGATAAAGTGTACGCTTCAAGGTTTTTATTTGTCTCGATTCTATCAGTGTCGAACAGATAATAAATTGTTTTTGAATTTTCATCGATTTAACAAGTTTTGATTTCACCCGTTTTGAATTATTATCACATTATTATTAACGATCAATGGTATATTATTATTTTTATTTAAAGGTAAAGAAACCGCATTTTTTATATCAAATTTTTGCAATTTTGTTTTCAATTCCAAATGGCTCATCTTACAGAGCATGAGAGAATTTCGCTATTGATGATGAGAGGATGGGGGGGATAGACAAAGGTCATACAGTGAAGTGAGATTGCTGTTCAATGAAACCTTTCGTAATGAAGGCGAAGGTATTTCAATATCGACTGTATCTCGCACCATCAGACGATTTGTAGAAACTGGGACTAATAAAAACCGCCACAAATCTGGGAGGTCACAGTCCCAAACGACAGAAGAGCGGCAATTTGAAGTAGCTCAATCATTTGTTGAAAAACCCAGATTGTCAATTAGAAAAGCATCTCAACAGCTTCAAATGAGTAGATTTTCAGTTTCCAAAAATCTAAAGACCATTAAGTTCCACCCCTACAAAATTCATCTCCACCAAGAGTTGAATGAGGATGATTTTGACCGCAGGGTGCAATTTTCAGAAGTTATGATGCAAAGAATTGATCAACAACCGAACTTTTTGGCTTATTTTTTTTTCAGACGAAGCGTCTTTTGAAATTAATGGTAAGATAAACCATCATAATTTTAGATATTGGAGCAACGAAAATCCTCATTGGATGCTTGAAGCACATACGCAGCGACCTCAAAAATTGAATGTTTGGGCAGGTCTTTATGATAATCAAGTGGTTGGTTGGGCCTTTTTTTTATAAATGGGAATTTAAACGCAGAAACCTATCTGCAGCTTCTAACAGACCAAATTGTTCCATCAATTCAGGAGATTGTTGGTGATAATTTTGGTGATGTTTGGTTCCAGCAAGATGGGGCACCGCCACATTATGGACGCATTGTTCGAAACTATTTGAACGATACTTTCCTAATCGAATGGGATAGGTAGAAGAGGAACAATCGAATGGCCACCGAGATCGCCCGACATTGCACCACTTGATTTCTTTCTTTGGGGCTACATAAAAAATAAAGTTTATTTCACTAAACCTCGTAACCTGGATGAGCTTCAACAACGGATCATAGACGAATGTGCTGCAATACCCCCAGAAATGATAAGGAGTGCGATTGACAATTTTTACGTCCGCTTAGCACACTGTCAAACGGTCAATGGGGAACATTTTGAACATCTCTTGTAATCTCAGGCCGAGTTACAAGATGCCTTGCCTTCGGTGGCCGAGACTAACTGAACCTTGCCTTCAGTGGTCGGGTTTGAGACACCTTGCCTTCAGTGGTCGGGTTTGAGACACCTTGCCTTCAGTGGTCGGGTTTGAGACACTTGGCCTTCAGTGGTGGGTTTGAGACACCTTGCCTTCAGTGGTCGGGTTTGAGACACCTTGCTCAGTGGTCGGGTTTGAGACACCTTGCCTTCAGTGGTCGGGTTTGAGACACCTTGCCTTCAGTGGTCGGGTTTGAGACACCTTGCCTTCAGTGGTCGGGTTTGAGACACCTTGAGAATAAGGGCAAGGTCACGGCTGAATGTCCCTCGTTGACCTCTACAATCCTTATGCGTAACATTGCTCCCTAGCAGGTACATTTTCGAAGACATTCGCGTTTTTAGCCTAAAACAAGCGTTTGACCTTTATGTGACATATATATATATATGTATATATATATATATATATATATATATGCATGTATGTATGTACATATATAAAAATTCAAACAATACATATCTCTAAATACGTCTTGAAATGACTTCAGTTTTATCATATTAGATATCTTTAAGATGTTTTTTGACTTCTTTCTTATTAATGCTGTCTAATAATTCACATTACTCATAATTCCTCAGGTGTCATTTAAAATTACGTCACTGTAATCAATAAGTGAATGATATCGCGAAAATAAAAAATCTCACATGATATATATATTTAACCAGAACAGAATCGAGGATATTAAGAAAGATGCAAACAATATCCATCTCCATATTTTTATAATTAAATGTAATGTTCATATACAATGCATATTTTGTTTACAATTGCATGTATATGATATATATATATATATATATATATATATATAACGATTTTCTCGCAATTTACACATTTTACACTCATGTAGTATTTACGATAGTTTTAAACGGCTATTTGCATCTGATGGGAATAAATCTCATATGAATCGGATGAGAAGGACGAAGTATTATATCGGCCTTCAGTTGAATATCCTTTAAATCTTCAACGAGCTCCAAATAAAAATTGTGCACCACAGGAGCTATCATAGCCTTCAATTCCAACAGAGCGAATCGTTGACCTAAAAATATATAAAATTCGAAGTCTCTCAAAAACTATCAGTATGAAGAAAAATGAAAATCCCAACCAATTCACCTATACAATTTCTCGGTCCTGCGCTGAATGGTAGATAGGAATAAGGATGACGATTTTGTATGTTTTCGGGCAAGAATCTATCTGGATCAAATACTTCTGGATTTGGCCAAAAATTAGGATCTCTGTGAACTCCGTAAATATTAAGATGTAAGATCGTTCCAGCAGGTACGACATATGAATCTGAAAAGTATTACAAAATTACAAAATTTATAATAAAAAATTTTAAATTAAAAAGAAAGACTTTTTTGAGAAAAATAAAATGTACACAATAATGTATTTTTAAAATGTATTATAATATACTAAATTTTACGTTCAATATTATATGCTTCGTGTTATGTGACATGTGATTAATTACTTAGTTTTACATCTTCCGCAGTTTTGCGTAATATTAAAAACACGCTGGGATATAAACATAACGCTTCTTTTAAACATCTGTCTAAATATGATAAATTTTGCAATGATTTCATGGTAAGTTTTCCTCCGTTCTCTTGCATTATGGTATTAACTTCAACCCTCACACGTTCCTATGTCATCGATAATAATAATTAAAATATATTTTTAATAGTTTTATATGCATAAATATAAATAAATTTATAATAAATCAAAACATATTGTTCATATTTGTTTTGAGATGTTTTAATTTCGTTGAAATTTTTTAAATAGCTATATTAATATATATATATATATATATATATATCTAGAAAAAAACACTGTAAAGAAAACTTGATATTTGTACTTTTATTAAAAATCTCAATATAAATAATATATCATAAAACATTGAAGTATACCTGAACATCTTTGTGTTCAGCTAATAATAACAAAGCAAACATTATACCCGCTGCTGTAGTATCATGACCCTGTAATCAGATCATCATATTAGTTTGTGTTTAAATAACATGTACAAAAAATTAAAAAAATATTACATATACGTGCTTCAAACATAAAAGTATCGACTTCCTCTCTTATGTCCAAATCAGTTAAAGAACTTTCTCGAGATGTCGTTATTAAAAGGTCCAACATGGCTAGACGTTTTTTTTTAACTAGAAATAAGCAAGGTATATTAACGATTATCACATTTTTGCATATCGCGCTTTAACTATATAACATTGTTCTCATTTAAAATTTAAACTTTTTTACAAATAGTAATAATTTATTTTTCTAGCGAACATGTATTTTATCATTTCGTGTAATTATACATATATATTTAGTGTAAATAGAGTATAATTTTAAATTGTAAAGTCGAATTAGTAGAATAAGTTAGAAGCTCTGAGTTCTTACATATTTCCAAATACTTCGACATCTTCTATCTCCGTCTCTTCATTATCTCCAATATTCTTTAAATATCGATTACCTATACGTTCATGATAAAGTTTTCTTTCCGCGATAACCTATACACAAATACAATATTTAATTCTTTTATATTAAAAAGCAATGGCATATTGTATTACATTATAAATATTAATATGTTATTAATATTACGAGATTTATTATAATTTTTAAAAGTGTTTGAAGGACTTGAGATAACACGACTTATAACGTACTTTCTCTGTAAATCCATGCAACATCTTCAAGATCTTTTTTTGTTTTCTTCCTTGTGGTGTTAATGAAAATAATAAATCATTAAGCAACCAAGGCCTTAATGCTCTAAACCAAGAAATTCATTAAGTTATATAATATCAATAATAATGTTATTATTTAGTAAAGCTTCATTTAAAGTCATCATGAAGTAATAGGGTAACTCTAACTCTAAATAATCATAGGTTATAGACAATATATAAAAAATTTTTAAATTATGTGTGACGAAAAAAGTTATGTAGATCCTTCTAAAAACATTATATTTTTGTTTTAGCTAAATATTTTTTAATCTACAAATTTTGCCCACACAATTTATTTCTCTTAATTTTTTAATGATTTCATGATTAAAAGCAATTTGAAATAAAACATTTAATGCAGCATGCACCATACATTTTAATTGTTAATTACGAGCTTAAATAAATCAATATTTATATTAACATTGATATAAACAGTTGTTCACCTTCACATGACTTTAATCAATTTTTTTTAAATGTATAGCTGCTATATTATTATAATGAAGCATCATAGATATATCACACAATTATTTATTATACTATCATATTGAATTACCTATAAATTATCAATTCGATTATTTCGTGAATTGCATTTCGATAGTGTTGTTGGAATTCGTTCGAATTTTTGCAGAGAGACGCCCATGGCAGTTTCTAAAATATATTTATACAGAGTTTTCAGAAATCGTGGACATAAAATGCACAGTATGATTGTCCATGTCATGGTAGAAACAACTTTTTCCTTTGACAAAAGTGCGTAATACTACTTTTTAAACATGAACAATTAATTAAATTATGCATAAATCACGGAAATGATACGTGCACAGAGTTTTATTATATTATTGAAAATTTTATAAAAACTATGCATATTTTAATAACGCTATTTTGAATACAATTTATTTAATAAGAGAACATAATTCTAAATGATATATCTGAAAAAACGATTGAAAATAAAATAAATAGAATAGATAACATGTGAATAATTTTGATTCCAACGGTTCTCATATAGCACAGAAGCTTGCATCAACATTGCACATTGCAGTGTAATGCTGCAGAAATATTGCAGAAATATTATTTTGTAATATTACTTTGGCAATATTGCAGCAACATTTTAGCATAACGAAAATGTATAACACGTGTTTCTTTACTTGCCGCTATGACGGCACCAAACTTAACTAACTCGTATTCGAATTTTCATTTAATGTGGATATAAGGTCTATAAAGGACTAATGCAGTAATTATATTTCTTGTCTTGAATCGGTTTAATTTCTAATAAATTGACTTGATTTATTTAATACTCTGAATTCTAATAAGGGATCTACATTATTAAACAAATAATTTATGTAATAATCTGGATCCTTCGTTGGAATTCAGAATATTAAACAGATTTTTCTTCACTGATTGCATAAATGAGAAATAGTTAATTTATTGCACGTATTAAAATTCTGATGTCAAGCGTATGTAAAATCGTCTGTACGCATCCAAGTATGCCGAATGCGACTTGTGCTTTCTGGAGAAAAAGTGTTTTTTCTCATCTGTACGCATCCAAGTATGTCGCATGCGTCTTGCGCTATATGAAAATAAAGTGTTTATCTTGTCAGTACACATCAAAATAGGTCTTATGGTCAGACGCTATCTGGAAAAAAAGTGTTTTTCTCGTCTGTACGCATCCAAGTATGTCGCATGCATCTTGCGCTATTTGAAAATAAAGTGTTTATCTCGTCAGTACGCATCCAAATAGGTCTTATGGTCGGACGCTATCTGGAAAAAAAGTGTTTTTCTCATTTGTACGCATCCAAGAATGTCGCATGCGTCTAGCGCTATTTGAAAATAAAGTGATTATCTCGTCAGTACACATCCAAATAGGTCTTATGGTTGGACACTACCTGGAAAAAAGTGTTTTTCTCGTCTGTACGCATCCAAGTATGTCGCATGCGACTTGCGCTATCTTGAAAATAAAGTGTTTATCTCGTCAGGACGCATCCAAGTATGTCGCATGCGTCTTGCGCTATTTGAAAATAAAGTGTTTAACTCGTCAGTACGCATCCAAATAGGATTTATGGTCGGACGCTATCTGGAAAAAAAGTGTTTTTCTCATCTGTACGCATCCAAGTATGTCGCTCGCGTCTTGCGCTATTTGAAAATAAAGTTTTTTCTCGTCTGTACGCATCCAAGTATGTCGAATGCGATTTGTGCTATCTGGAAAAAAGTGTTTTTCTTATCTGTACGCATCCAAGTATGTCGCATGCGTCTTGCGATATTTGAAAATAAAGTGTTTATCTCGTCAGTACGCATCCAGTATGTCGAATGCGACTGTGCTATCTGGAAAAAAGTGTTTTTCTCGTCGTACGCATCCAAGTATGTCGCAGCTTGCCATTTGAAAAAAGGTTTTCTCGTCTGTCGCATCCAAGTATGTCGCATGCGTCTTGCGCTATATGAAAATAAATTGTTTATCTCCGTCAGTACGCATCCAAATAGGTCTTATGGTCGGACGCTATCTGGAAAAAAGTGTTTTTCTCGTCTGTACGCATCCAAGTATGTCGCATGCGTCTTGCGCTATTTGAAAATAAAGTGTTTATCTCGTCAGTACACATCCAAATAGGTCTTATGGTCGGACGCTATCTGGAAAAAAGTGTTTTTCTCGTCTGTACGCATCCAAGTATGTCGCATGCGTCTTGCGCTATTTGAAAATAAAGTGTTTATCTCGTCAGTACGCATCCAAAGTATGCCGAATGCGACTTGTGCTTTCTGGAAAAAAGTGTTTTTCTCGTCTGTACGCATCCAAGTATGTCGCATGCGTCTTGCGCTATTTGAAAATAAAGTGTTTATCTTGTCAGTACACCATCCAAATAGGTCTTATGGTCGACGCTATCTGGAAAAAAAGTGTTTTTCTCGTCTGTACGCATCCAAGTATGTCGCATGCGTCTTGCGCTATTTGAAAATAAAGTGTTTATCTCGTCAGTACGCATCCAAATAGGTCTTATGGTCGGACGCTATCTGGAAAAAAGTGTTTTTCCTCGTCTGTACGCATCCAAGTATGTCGCATGCGTCTTGCGCTATTTGAAAATAAAGTGTTTATCTCGTCAGTACGCATCCAAATAGGCTTATGGTCGGAGCTATCTGGAAAAAAAGTGTTTTTCTCGTTTGTACGCATCCAAGTATGTCGCATGCGTCTTGCGCTATTTGAAAATAAAGTGTTTATCTCGTCAGTACGCATCCAAATAGGTCTTATGGTTGGACGCTATCTGGAAAAAAGTGTTTTTCTCGTCTGTACGCATCCAAGTATGTCGCATGCGTCTTGCGCTATTTGAAAATAAAGTGTTTATCTCGTCGGGACGCATCCAAGTATGTAATGCCGCATGCGTCTTGCGCTATTTGAAAATAAAGTGATTATCTCGTCAGTACACATCCAAATAGGTCTTATGGTTGGACGCTCCTGGAAAAAAGTGTTTTTCTCGTCTGTACGCATCCAGTGTCGCAGACGCGCTATTTAAAAAATTATCTCGTAGGACGCATCCAAGTATGTCGCATGCGTCTTGCGCTATTTGAAAATAAAGTGTTTAACTCGTCAGTACGCATCCAAATAGGATTTATGGTCGGACGCTATCTGGAAAAAAAGTGTTTTTCTCATCTGTACGCATCCAAGTATGTCGCTTGCGTCTTGCGCTATTTGAAAATAAAGTGTTTTTCTCGTCTGTACGCATCCAAGTATGTCGAATGCGATTTGTGCTATCTGGAAAAAAAGTGTTTTTCTTATCTGTACGCATCCAAGTATGTCGCATGCGTCTTGCGATATTTGAAAATAAAGTGTTTATCTCGTCAGTACGCATCCAAGTATGTCGAATGCGACTTGTGCTATCTGGAAAAAAGTGTTTTTCTCGTCGGTACGCATCCAAGTATGTCGCACGCTCTTGCGCTATTTGAAAATAAAGGCCTGGTCGCATGCGTCTTGTGCTATATGAAAATAAAGTGTTTATCCCGTCAGTACGCATCCAAATAGATCTTATGGTCGGACGCTATCTGGAAAAAAGGTGTTTTTCTCTTCTGTACCCCAAGTATGTCGCATGCATCTTGCGCTATTTGAAAATAAAGTGTTTATCTCGTCAGTACCCATCCAAATAGGTCTTATGGTCGGACGCTATCTGGAAAAAAAGTGTTTTTTCTCGTTTGTACGCATCCAAGTATGTCGCATGCGTCTTGCGCTATTTGAAAATAAAGTGATTATCTCGTCAGTACACATCCAAATAGGTCTTATGGTTGGACCTTAAAATTTCTTGTCGCATCCAGTATGTCGAATGCGACTTGTGCTATCTGGAAAAAAAGTGTTTTTCTCATCTGTACGCATCCAAGAATGTCGCATGCGTCTTGCGCTATTTGAAAATAAAGTGTTTATCTCGTCAGTACACATCCAAATAGGTCTTATGGTTGGACACTACCTGGAAAAAAAGTGTTTTTTCTCGTCTGTACGCATCCAGAGGTGCGCCATGCGACTTGCGCTATTTGAAAATAAAGTGTTTATCTCGTCAGGACGCATCCAAGTATGTCGCATGCGTCTTGCGCTATTTGAAAATAAAGTGTTTAACTCGTCAGTACGCATCCAAATAGGATTTATGGTCGGACGCTATCTGGAAAAAAAAGTGTTTTTCTCATCTGTACGCATCCAAGTATGTCGCTCGCGTCTTGCGCTATTTGAAAATAAAGTGTTTTTCTCGTCTGTACGCATCCAAGTATGTCGAATGCGATTTGTGCTATCTGGAAAAAAAGTGTTTTCCTTATCTGTACGCATCCAAGTATGTCGCATGCGTCTTGCGATATTTGAAAATAAAGTGTTTATCTCGTCAGTACGCATCCAAGTATGTCGAATGCGACTTGTGCTATCTGGAAAAAGTGTTTTTCTCGTCAGTACGCATCCAAGTATGTCGCACGCGTCTTGCGCTATTTGAAAATAAATGTTTTTCTCGTCTGTACGCATCCAAGTATGTCGCATGCGTCTTGTGCTATATGAAAATAAATTGTTTATCCCGTCAGTACGCATCCAAACAGGTCTTATGGTCGGACGCTATCTGGAAAAAAAAGTGTTTTTCTCGTCAGGACGCATCCAAGTATGTCGCATGCGTCTTGCGCTATTTGAAAATAAAGTGTTTATCTCGTCAGTACGCATCCAAATAGGTTTTATGGTCGGACGTTATCTGGAAAAAAAAGGTTTTTTCTCGTCTGTACGCATCCAAGTATGTCGCATGCGTCTTGCGCTATTTGAAAATAAAGTGTTTATCTCGTCAGTACGCATCCAAATAGGTCTTATGGTCGGACGCTATCTGGGAAAAAAGTGTTTTTCTCGTCTGTACGCATCCAAGTATGTCGCATGCGACTTGCGCTATTTGAAAATAAAGTGTTTATCTCGTCAGTACACATCCAAATAGGTCTTATGGTCGGACGCTATCTGGAAAAAAAGGGTTTTTTTCTCGTCTGTACGCATCCAAGTATGTCGCATGCATCTTGCGCTATTTGAAAATAAAGTGTTTATCTCGTCAGTACGCATCCAAGTATGTCGAATGCGACTTGTGCTATCTGGAAAAAAATTGTTTTTCTCGTCTGTACGCATCCAAGTATGTCGCATGCGTCTTGCGCTATTTGAAAATAAAGTGTTTATCTCGTCAGTACGCATCCAAATAGGTCTTATGGTCGAACGCTTTCTGGAAAAAAATGTTTTTTCTCGTCTGTACGCATCCAAGTATGTCGCATGCGTCTTGCGCTATATGAAAATAAAGTCTTTATCTCGTCAGTACCATCCAAATAGGTCTTATGGTCGGACGCTATCTGGAAAAAAAGTGTTTTTCTCGTCTGTACGCATCCAAGTATGTCGCATGCGTCATGCGCTATTTGAAAATAAAGTGTTTTTCTCGTCTGTACGCATCCAAGTATGCCGAATGAGACTTGTGCTTTCTGGAAAAAATGTTTTTTCTCATCTGTACGCATCCAAGTATGTCGCATGCATCTTGCGCTATATGAAAATAAAGTGTTTATCTTGTCAGTACACCCAAATAGGTCTTATGGTCAGACGCTATCTGGAAAAAAAGTGTTTTTCTCGTCTGTACGCATCCAAGTATGTCGCATGCATCTTGCGCTATTTGAAAATAAAGTGTTTATCTCGTCAGTACGCATCCAAATAGGTCATATGGTCGGACGCTATCTGGAAAAAAAGTGTTTTTCTCGTTTGTACCCATCCAAATATGTCGCATGCGTCTTTCGCTATTTGAAAATAAAGTGTTTATCTCGTCAGTACGCATCCAAATAGGTCTTATGATCGGCCGCTATCTGGAAAAAAGTGTTTTTCTCGTTTGTACGCATCCAAGTATGTCGCATGCGTCTTGCGCTATTTGAAAATAAAGTGTTTTTCTCGTCTGTATGCATCCAAGTATGTCGCATGCGACTTGCGCTATTTGAAAATAAAGTGTTTATCTCGTCAGTACGCATCCAAATAAGTTTTATGGTCGGACGCTAACTGGAAAAAAAGGGTTTTTCTCGTCTGTACGCATCCATGTATGCCGCATGCGACTTGCGCTATCTGGAAAAAAATTGTTTTTCTCGTCTGTACGCATCCAAGTATGTCGCATGCGTCTTGCGCTATTTGAAAATAAAGTGTTTATCTCGTCAGTACGCATCCAAATAGGTCTTATGGTCGAACGCTTTCTGGAAAAAAGTGTTTTTCTCGTCTGTACGCATCCAAGTATGTCGCATGCGTCTTGCGCTATATGAAAATAAAGTCTTTATCTCGTCAGTACACATCCAAATAGGTCTTATGGTCGGACGCTATCTGGAAAAAAAGTGTTTTTCTCGTCTGTACGCATCCAAGTATGTCGCATGCATCTTGCGCTATTTGAAAATAAAGTGTTTATCTCGTCAGTACGCATCCAAGTATGGCCGAATGCGACTTGTGCTATCTGGAAATAAATTGTTTTTCTCGTCTGTACGCATCCATGATGTCGCATGCGTCTTGCGCTATTTGAAAATAAAGTGTTTATCTCGTCAGTACGCATCCAAATAGGTCTTATGGTCGGACGCTATCTGGAAAAAAGTGTTTTTCTCGTCTGTACGCATCCAAGTATGTCGCATGCGTCTTGCGCTATTTGAAAATAAAGTGTTTATCTCGTCAGTACGCATCCAAATAGGTCTTATGGTCGGACGCTATCTGGAAAAAAAGTGTTTTTCTCGTCTGTACGCATCAAAGTATGTCGCATGCGTCTGCGCTATTTGAAAATAAAGTGTTTTTCTCGTCTGTACGCATCCAAGTATGCCGAATGCGACTTGTGCTTTCTGGAGAGAAAGTGTTTTTCTCATCTGCACGCATCCAAGTATGTCGCATGCGTCTTGCGCTATATGAAAATAAAGTGTTTATCTTGTCAGTACCACATCCAAATAGGTCTTATGGTCAGACGCTATCTGGAAAAAAGTGTTTTTTCTCGTCTGTACGCATCCAAGTATGTCGCATGCATCTTGCGCTATTTGAAAATAAAGTGTTTATCTCGTCAGTACGCATCCAAATAGGTCTTATGGTCGGACGCTATCTGGAAAAAAAGTGTTTTTCTCGTTTGTACGCATCCAAGTATGTCGCATGCGTCTTGCGCTATTTGAAAATAAAGTGTTTATCTCGTCAGTACGCATCCAAATAGGTCTTATGGTCGGACGCTATCTGGAAAAAAAGTGTTTTTCTCGTCTGTACGCATCCAAGTATGTCGCATGCGTCTTGCGCTATTTGAAAATAAAGTGTTTTTCTCGTCTGTACGCATCCAGGTATGTCGAATGCGACTTGTGCTTTCTGGAGAAAAAGTGTTTTTCTCATCTGTACGCATCCAAGTATGTCGCATGCGTCTTGCGCTATATGAAAATAAAGTGTTTATCTTGTCAGTACACATCCAAATAGGTCTTATGGTCAGACGCTATCTGGAAAAAAAGTGTTTTTCTCGTCTGTACGCATCCAAGTATGTCGCATGCATCTTGCGCTATTTGAAAATAAAGTGTTTATCTCGTCAGTACGCATCCAAATAGGTCTTATGGTCGGACGCTATCTGGAAAAAAGTGTTTTTCTCGTCTGTATGCATCCAAGTATGTCGCATGCGACTTGCGCTATTTGAAAATAAAGTGTTTATCTTGTTGAGTACGCATCCAAATAAGTTTTATGGTCGGACGCTAACTGGAAAAAAAGGGTTTTTTCTCGTCTGTACGCATCCATGTATGCCGCATGCGACTTGCGCTATCTGGAAAAAAAGTGTTTTTCTCGTCTGTACGCATCCAAGTATGTCGCATGCGTCTTGCGCTATTTGAAAATAAAGTGTTTATCTCGTCAGTACGCATCCAAATAGGTCTTATGGTCCAGACGCTTTCTGGAAAAAAGTGTTTTTCTCGTCTGTACGCATCCAAGTATGTCGCATGCGTCTTGCGCTATATGAAAATAAAGTCTTTATCTCGTCAGTACACATCCAAGTATGCCGAATGCGACTTGTGCTTTCTGGAGAAAAAGTGTTTTTCTCGTCTGTATGCATCCAAGTATGTCGCATGCGACTTGCGCTATTTGAAAATAAAGTGTTTATCTCGTCAGTACGCATCCAAGTATGTCGCATGCGTCTTGCGCTATATGAAAATAAAGTGTTTACCTTGTCAGTACACATCCAAATAGGTCTTATGGTCAGACGCTATCTGGAAAAAAGTGTTTTTCTCGTCTGTACGCATCCAGGTATGTCGCATGCATCTTGCGCTATTTGAAAATAAAGTGTTTATCTCGTCAGTACGCATCCAAATAGGTCTTATGGTCGGACGCTATCTGGAAAAAAAGTGTTTTTCTCGTTTGTACGCATCCAAATATGTCGCATGCGTCTTGCGCTATTTGAAAATAAAGTGTTTATCTCGTCAGTACGCATCCAAATAGGTCTTATGATCGGACGCTATCTGGAAAAAAGTGTTTTTCTCGTTTGTACGCATCCAAGTATGTCGCATGCGTCTTGCGCTATTTGAAAATAAAGTGTTTATCTCGTCAGGACGCATCCAAGTATGTCGCATGCGTCTTGCGCTATTTGAAAATAAAGTGTTTATCTCGTCAGTACGCATCCAAATAGGTTTTATGGTCGGACGTTATCTGGAAAAAATGTTTTTCTCGTCTGTACGCATCCAAGTATGTCGCATGCGTCTTGCGCTATTTGAAAATAAAGTGTTTATCTCGTCAGTACGCATCCAAATAGGTCTTATGGTCGGACGCTATCTGGAAAAAAGGGTTTTTCTCGTCTGTATGCATCCAAGTATGTCGCATGCGACTTGCGCTATTGAAAATAAAGTGTTTATCTCGTCAGTACGCATCCAAATAAATAAGTTTTATGTTCGGACGCTAACTGGAAAAAAGGGTTTTTCTCGTCTGTACGCATCCATGTATGCCGCATGCGACTTGCGCTATCTGGAAAAAATTGTTTTTCTCGTCTGTACGCATCCAAGTATGTCGCATGCGTCTTGCGCTATTTGAAAATAAAGTGTTTATCTCGTCAGTACGCATCCAAATAGGTCTTATGGTCGAACGCTTTCTGGAAAAAAAGTGTTTTTCTCGTCTGTACGCATCCAAGTATGTCGCATGCGTCTTGCGCTATTTGAAAATAAAGTGTTTTTCTCGTCTGTACGCATCCAAGTATGCCGAATGCGACTTGTGCTTTCTGGAAAGAAAGTGTTTTTCTCATCTGCACGCATCCAAGTATGTCGCATGCGTCTTGCGCTATATGAAAATAAAGTGTTTATCTTGTCAGTACACATCCAAATAGGTCTTATGGTCAGACGCTATCTGGAGAAAAAGTGTTTTTCTCGTCTGTACGCATCCAAGTATGTCGCATGCATCTTGCGCTATTTGAAAATAAAGTGTTTATCTCGTCAGTACGCATCCAAATAGGTCTTTATGGTCGGACGTTATCTGGAAAAAAGTGTTTTTCTCGTCTGTACGCATCCAAGTATGTCGCATGCGTCTTGCGCTATTTGAAAATAAAGTGTTTATCTCGTCAGTACGCATCCAAATAGGTCTTATGGTCGGACGCTATCTGGAAAAAAGTGTTTTTCTCTCGTCTGTACGCATCCAAGTATGTCGCATGCGACTTGCGCTATTTGAAAATAAAGTGTTTATCTCGTCAGTACGCATCCAAATAGGTCTTATGGTCGGACGCTATCTGGAAAAAAAGGGTTTTTCTCGTCTGTACGCATCCAAGTATGTCGCATGCATCTTGCGCTATTTGAAAATAAAGTGTTTATCTCGTCAGTACGCATCCAAGTATGTCGTATGCGTACTGCTATCTGGAAAAAAATTGTTTTTCTCGTCTGTACGCATCCAAGTATGTCGCATGCGTCTTGCGCTATTTGAAAATAAAGTGTTTATCTCGTCAGTACGCATCCAAATGGGTCTTATGGTCGAACGCTTTCTGGAAAAAAAGTGTTTTTTCTCGTCTGTACGCATCCAAGTATGTCGCATGCGTCTTGCGCTATATGAAAATAAAGTGTTTATCTCGTCAGTACACATCCAAATAGGTCTTATGGTCGGACGCTATCTGGAAAAAAAGTGTTTTTCTCGTCTGTACGCATCCAAGTATGTCGCATGCGTCATGCGCTATTTGAAAATAAAGTGTTTTTTCTCGTCTGTACGCATCCAAGTATGCCGAATGCGACTTGTGCTTTCTGGAGAAAAAGTGTTTTTCTCATCTGTACGCATCCAAGTATGTCGCATGCGTCTTGCGCTATATGAAAATAAAGTGTTTATCTTGTCAGTACACATCCAAATAGGTCTTAATGTCGGACGCTATCTGGAAAAAGTGTTTTTCTCGTCTGTACGCATCCAAGTATGTCGCATGCATCTTGCGCTATTTGAAAATAAAGTGTTTATCTCGTCAGTACGCATCCAAATAGGTCATATGGTCGGACGCTATCTGGAAAAAAAGTGTTTTTCTCGTTTGTACGCATCCAAATATGTCGCATGCGTCTTGCGCTATTTGAAAATAAAGTGTTTATCTCGTCAGTACGCATCCAAATAGGTCTTATGATCGGACGCTATCTGGAAAAAAGTGTTTTTCTCGTTTGTACGCATCCAAGTATGTCGCATGCGTCTTGCGCTATTTGAAAATAAAGTGTTTTTCTCGTCTGTATGCATCCAAGTATGTCGCATGCGACTTGCGCTATTTGAAAATAAAGTGTTTATCTCGTCAGTACGCATCCAAATAAGTTTTATGGTCGGACGCTAACTGGAAAAAAAAGTGTTTTTTCTCGTCTGTACGCATCCATGTATGCCGCATGCGACTTGCGCTATCTGGAAAAAAATGTTTTTCTCGTCTGTACGCATCCAAGTATGTCGCATGCGTCTTGCGCTATTTGAAAATAAAGTGTTTATCTCGTCAGTACGCATCCAAATAGGTCTTATGGTCGAACGCTTTCTGGAAAAAAAGTGTTTTTCTCGTCTGTACGCATCCAAGTATGTCGCATGCGTCTTGCGCTATATGAAAATAAAGTCTTTATCTCGTCAGTACACATCCAAGTATGCCGAATGCGACTTGTGCTTTCTGGAGAAAAAGTGTTTTTCTCGTCTGTATGCATCCAAGTATGTCGCATGCGACTTGCGCTATTTGAAAATAAAGTGTTTATCTCGTAAGTACGCATCCAAGTATGTCGCATGCGTCTTGCGCTATATGAAAATAAAGTGTTTACCTTGTCAGTACACATCCAAATAGGTCTTATGGTCAGACGCTATCTGGAAAAAAAAGTGTTTTTCTCGTCTGTACGCATCCAAGTATGTCGCATGCATCTTGCGCTATTTGAAAATAAAGTGTTTATCTCGTCAGTACGCATCCAAATAGGTCATATGGTCGGACGCTATCTGGAAAAAAGTGTTTTTCTCGTTTGTACCCATCCAAATATGTCGCATGCGTCTTTCGCTATTTGAAAATAAAAGTGTTTATCTCGTCAGTACGCATCCAAATAGGTCTTATGATCGGACGCTATCTGGAAAAAAGTGTTTTTCTCGTTTGTACGCATCCAAGTATGTCGCATGCGTCTTGCGCTATTTGAAAATAAAGTGTTTTTCTCGTCTGTACGCATCCAAGTATGTCGCATGCGACTTGCGCTATTTGAAAATAAAGTGTTTATCTCGTCAGTACGCATCCAAATAAGTTTTATGGTCGGACGCTAACTGGAAAAAAGGGTTTTTGTCTGTACGCATCCAGGATCATGAAAAAATTTTTTTTCTCGTCTGTACGCACCCAAGTATGTCGCATGCGTCTTGCGCTATTTGAAAATAAAGTGTTTATCTCGTCAGTACGCATCCAAATAGGTCTTATGGTCGAACGCTTTCTGGAAAAAAAGTGTTTTTCTCGTCTGTACGCACCCAAGTATGTCGCATGCGTCTTGCGCTATTTGAAAATAAAGTCTTTATCTCGTCAGTACACATCCAAATAGGTCTTATGGTCGGACGCTATCTGGAAAAAAAGTGTTTTTCTCGTCTGTACGCATCCAATTTGTCGCATGCGTCTTGCGCTATTTGAAAATAAAGTGTTTATCTCGTCAGTACGCATCCAATAAGTATGCTAAAAAATTTTCTCTCTGTACGCATCAGTGCCGAATGCGACTTGCGCTATCTGGAAAAAATTGTTTTTCTCGTCTGTACGCATCCAAGTATGTCGCATGCGTCTTGCGCTATTTGAAAATAAAGTGTTTATCTCGTCAGTACGCATCCAAATAGGTCTTATGGTCGGACGCTATCTGGAAAAAAAGTGTTTTTCTCGTCTGTACGCATCCAAGTATGTCGCATGCGTCTTGCGCTATTTGAAAATAAAGTGTTTATCTCGTCAGTACCGCATGCCAAATGGTCTTGCTATCTGGAAAAAAAGTGTTTTTCTCGTCTGTACGCATCAAGTATGTCGCATGCGTCATGCGCTATTTGAAAATAAAGTGGTTTTCTCGTCGGATCGCCGGCGAAGCGTTGTTTTCTGGAGAGGTTTTTTCTCTTCTGCACGCATCCAAGTATGTCGCATGCGTCTTGCGCTATATGAAAATAAAGTGTTTATCTTGTCAGTACACATCCAAATAGGTCTTATGGTCAGACGCTATCTGGAAAAAAAGTGTTTTTCTCGTCTGTACGCATCCAAGTATGTCGCATGCATCTTGCGCTATTTGAAAATAAAGTGTTTATCTCGTCAGTACGCATCCAAATAGGTCTTATGGTCGGACGCTATCTGGAAAAAAAATGTTTTTCTCGTTTGTACGCATCCAAGTATGTCGCATGCGTCTTGCGCTATTTGAAAATAAAGTGTATCTCGTCGTACGCATCCAAGTAGCTAGGTCGGTCTTGAAAAAAAGTGTTTTTCTCGTCTGTACGCATCCAAGTATGTCGCATGCGTCTTGCGCTATTTGAAAATAAAGTGTTTTTCTCGTCTGTACGCATCCAGTATGTCGAATGCGACTTGTGCTTTCTGGAAAAAAAGTGTTTTTCTCATCTGTACGCATCCAAGTATGTCGCATGCGTCTTGCGCTATATGAAAATAAAGTGTTTATCTTGTCAGTACACATCCAAATAGGTCTTATGGTCAGACGCTATCTGGAAAAAAGTGTTTTTCTCGTCTGTACGCATCCAAGTATGTCGCATGCATCTTGCGCTATTTGAAAATAAAGTGTTTATCTCGTCAGTACGCATCCAAGGGTCTTATGCCGAATGCGATCTGGAAAAAAGTGTTTTTCTCGTCTGTACGCATCCAAGTATGTCGCATGCGACTTGCGCTATTTGAAAATAAAGTGTTTATCTCGTAAGTACGCATCCAAATAAGTTTTATGGTCGGACGCTAACTGGAAAAAAGTGTTTTTCTCGTCTGTACGCATCCAAGTATGTCGCATGCGTCTTGCGCTATTTGAAAATAAAGTGTTTATCTCGTCAGTACGCATCCAAATAGGTCTTATGGTCGAACGCTTTCTGGAAAAAAAAGTGTTTTTCTCGTCTGTACGCATCCAAGTATGTCGCATGCGTCTTGCGCTATATGAAAATAAAGTCTTTATCTCGTCAGTACACATCCAAGTATGACGGACTTGTGCTTTCTGGAGAAAAAGTGTTTTTCTCGTCTGTACGCATCCAAGTATGTCGCATGCGACTTGCGCTATTTGAAAATAAAAGTGTTTATCTCGTAAGTACGCATCCAAGTATGTCGCATGCGTCTTGCGCTATATGAAAATAAAGTGTTTACCTTGTCAGTACACATCCAAATAGGTCTTATGGTCAGACGCTATCTGGAAAAAAAGTGTTTTTCTCGTCTGTACGCATCCAAGTATGTCGCATGCATCTTGCGCTATTTGAAAATAAAGTGTTTATCTCGTCAGTACGCATCCAAATAGGTCTTATGGTCGGACGCTATCTGGAAAAAAGTGTTTTTCTCGTTTGTACGCATCCAAGTATGTCGCATGCGTCTTGCGCTATTTGAAAATAAAGTGTTTATCTCGTCGGATGCATCCAAATAAGTTTTATGGTCGGACGCTAACTGGAAAAAGAGGGTTTTTTCTCGTCTGTACGCATCCATGTATGCCGCATGCGACTTGCGCTATCTGGTAAAAAATTGTTTTTCTCGTCTGTACGTATCCAAGTATGTCGCATGCGTCTTGCGCTATTTGAAAAAAAAGTGTTTTTCTCGTCAGTACGCATCCAAATAGGTCTTATGGTCGAACGCTTTCTGGAAAAAAGTGTTTTTCTTCGTCTGTACGCATCCAAGTATGTCGCATGCGTCTTGCGCTATTTGAAAATAAAGTGTTTATCTCGTCAGTACGCATTGTTACGTCCCGCAACGAAAAATTTAAAAATTTTATAAAACACATAAAGAAACAAAAATAACAATTTATTCCCAATTTCCCATCAATCTGATATCGATGTTGAAAACCAAATAATATATCTATAGTCGTTTAACACATATAT
>JAPIVC010000738.1:0-35207 GCA_030586385.1 Camponotus fellah | reverse complement strand
TTACTATGAGACCTTCCGTTTCGATAGTAAACAACGAAATCGTACTGTTGTAAACACTCGGGCCATCTCGCAAATTGTCCCTATAAATTCCGGAAAGACAATAGCCACCGTAAAAGAGATATGATCTATTCTCTTACTAGAAATTTCGTCCGTATAGATAAAGATGAAAACATTTCACTGAATCCACAACAGCTAGGTAATTCTCGTCGAGTGACACAATAATTCCGTTCCGTCTTGCTAAAAATTCGGCTGAAATACGCGACCACTTTTTCTTCTCCATCCTGAGAAAATACTGCCATACCATTATTTCAATACCATAATTCGAGGTATCCGTGTCAAATAAACTGCCGTTTCCCCGAAGAAAACGATAAAATCGGCGGGGAAATTAAACATATTTTTATCCTTTCCTCTTGATAATCAAAGGACCACAAAAAAATACAATTATCCTCCGTCAATCTGCATAAAGGCTTTGCTAACAACGAAAAACCTTTAACAAATCTCCTGTAATATGAACAAAAATCTAAAAAACTTCGTACTTGTTTCCGTGTCTTCGGAACTGGCCAACATTTCACAGAAGAAATGTTCTCTGGATTTATTGCAATTCCCTCTGCAGATATAACATGTCCAAGATATTTAACTTCTCTTTTTAAGAATGCACATTTTTTAGGGTTAACTTTAAGATTCACGTTTTATAAACAAAAAAGATCTCTTTCAAGTTATTTATTACGTCTTCAAAATTTTTCCCAAAACGATAACATCATCTAAATGTACGAAACAAACTGTAGATATTAATCCTTTCAAAACTTTTTCTATAAGACGTTTTTTTTTTAAAAGTTGCAAGGGCATTGCACAAACCAAGAGGCATCACCGTAACTGCCATAAACTATTTCCTATAGAAAAAGCAGTTTTTTCACGATCTTTATAATCTTACTGCCAATATTCACTTTTCAAATCAAGAGTACAGAACCACGGGTTCCCGTTAAACAATCAAAAAATATTATCAATCCTTGGAAGAGGATAAGAATCTTTAATAGTCACAGTATTCAATTTCCGGTAATCCACAAGAAATCTTATTGTGCCATCTTTTTTTAACTAGAACTGCTGGAGAAATCCAAGGAATATTCGACTCTTCTATCATTTTCTGAGCTTTCATTTCAGCTAATATTTTGTTTACCTCAGGCTGCAACTGAAGAGGAATTCGGCGAGGTACCTGCTTAATAGGATTAGGATCATAAAGTTTTATATTATGACACAAAACACACAATTACCAGCAATAATAAACAAGTTCTCAGTAAAAACAAGGAAAGAAAATCTTTCAAGAAATCAAAGAAAATTTTCTTTTTTTTTCTTTTTTTAAAGAATCAAAATGTAAAGAACTTTGTTTATAAACTTGATACAGAAAGTCGGAAGTTAAACAGGTGGTTCCTATACGAGAACAAATCTGAACGTTGTCCCCCCCGCTTCACTTTTCGTCAAACCAGCGTTCTCCCAAAAATCGTCCATTATACCTGTTTTGGAGAGAAAATCCTCTCCAAGAATATAGCATCACTAATATCAGCTACATAAAACTGCATATCAATACAAAATTTCCATAAGAAACTATAGTTAACACAAAAGAAGTTATTGGCACTTTTCTCCAGTACGATATCTAAGATTATTATTCCATTACATTCATCTTTTCCCTGTTTCAAAGAAATTGCTAATTTTTACTTATTACGAAACATCTGAGCCCGTATCTATTTTAAAAATACACGGCTTATCATTTAAAAAATCCATTTTTGTACAACTTTGTACAGGCGTTTACGCATCCTCCTTTCAAGGCGGCGTAATACAGTGGAACTCTTTCGTTGTATTGTCAGGGCTCGAACCTTTTCTGCCGACTGCCCCCGATAAACCCGACAGGACTTAGTTTTCTCCCTTCTTTGCCGAACATTCTAAACGACAATGTCCAGTCCTTCCACTCCCAACATTCTATCGTTTTTCGCTCTTCATTACTTTTAAAATTCCTTTTGAATTTTTCTTTCTTCTTCAATTTTATTATCCCTTCTCTGATTCTCTTTCTAAACGAAAGTCTCGTGACATTCCGCTCCTTTTTCGAAAAATTATTCTAATTTATAAATTTAGGAGTTTTGCCCATTCTATTGTTAATCTAAGTGAAGTAATGCTTTCTACTTGGGAAAGTTTTTTGAATCTGTCGTTAATGTGGCAACAAATTGGGAACAAGCGATTTTATTACGTATCTCGTGAGTGCATTCCGAATAAGCTTTCCGTGAACGTTCCAGATCTGAGCCTAATGTCCCAAAATCTTCACCCAGAGATTGTTTTCGATTTGTAAATTGCAGATAATAATTCTACGTCAAATCCTTTCCCCAAAAATGGGGAATAATTCTAATTTTATTTTAGTTCTTTGAATGTAAGAGACTCAATTCCTTCAGCATGAAATTCTAATAACGAACACGCTTTCCCCCATAAACATGACGCCAATACTACTGTTTTTTCCTTCTCCCTCCACTGATTCAACGTAAATTGTGAAATAAATTTACGTAAAGGCACTGTCCCGTCATAAATATCCGGATTTAAGTTTAATATACGAACGCCCCCGATCGCGCTTGAATCTACGCCCGTCGCTCGCTATTATTCAAATTTCCATTCCCGAAATATTTTTGGAAGGACTTAGCTGTGCCGTGAATTGTTCCTCCAAACGTCTAACGCCGAATCGCATTCTCAAAGAGAAGTCTCCATCTCTTCACGAAGACGTTAGCTGTTCCTGTCGCTAGCCGGCGCTCTTCACGTATCTGCTGCAATTCTCGGGAACGGCCTCTAAAACTATTCCCTGTCGTTGCTGTTTCCACGGCCGTCATCTCCGTGACACGAGAACGAGTTTTCACTGGAGAATGTGTCGTCACCATTTTCTTGTACATTACACGTTTTTCTTATTGCAATCAACTCTGGATTATTCTGGACAAGCCCAAAATGTTACGTTCCGGGACGCGAAGTCTCGATTTAACTTCGCATCACGATGCTGACTTACGATCACGTTCGCATGCAAGAAATAAAAGACTTCTTTTGAAATAATTAACTTTATAACTACGAAAACGAATAGAAATAAATAATGGATTCATCCAAACGATAACACGTCTTTTCAGCTCAAAAGCCAAGACCAAGATTCCTATTTACATGACAACTTCATCTGTTCTAAAAAATCAATATATTCCACATAATCAATTAGGACCACAGCTATGGTAATCAGGCTCGTAACGAAATATATATATGTATTTATGTATATATAATACAAATATATATGAGTATCCTGTAAAACCGGTTTTTTCGGTATTTAATATTTGATTCTTCATATAAACTTCTGGGATAATGTAAAAAATGTAAGAATATCCTTTGTAATTTGGTATTTGATCATCATATAACTTTTTAACATAATGTAGGAACTTACAAATACAGAATTTATTAACCCTTTGCGCTCGAGCGCGGCTCCTCTCAGGCACCACTGGACGTTATGCGGAAACTCGGACGGTGCCTCTCAGGCATGACTCGAACTGACGCGATATTCGAGTTGATAACGGTGTTTATTTTGTTTTGATTTCACGAATATCGCTTCCCAAGTCTATTCCTAGCTCTTTGTGTATTTTTTTGAAGTGTTGAGTGTAACAATGTACTTTACAATGGATACAGAAATGTCTTATCTAGGAAACGATCGCGATCGCTGGTCGGGCTTTGCCTTCGGCTTTAGTTCGAATTCAATTTTCTTGTATTAAGAATATTTCCTTCAATGTTACTTAGCCTAGCATGGAACACATGAAATAATTAGTTCTAGTGAAGATAGGTTTCAATTTTTTGTCAGTGATCAAAGAACATTTATACTAGACAGCTTGTCCATAGGGATGGAAAGTGAAAGATAACGTGAGGTAAGAGGTGTAAGAAGACGAAAAATCCGAATAATAGATACTAAATCTGAAACCGACAGTGATTGTACAGAAGAGATAGAACCTTCAGAATGGACACTTTGCGTAGAATCTGAAGAAGTAATGCCTACAAGAATACCCTGTTTGTATCCGATGAATACACGTAGGACCGCAAGTATCTCTACACATAAAAGAACCTAAGATTTCTTTTGTTATTTTTCACCGAGGAATTAGTTACTGACATAGTACGGAAACTAACAATAACGTTACAAGGAAGGTAGAAGGTAAGACATTATCGTCGTTCGCTCTATGGCGATCTTGGTACGATGTGACAATTAGCGAATTTTGGGCGATTATTGCACTAATCATAAATATTGGGGACAATGTCATTAGCAAACATGCAAGAATACTGGTCCAGAAACAATATTAGCTATATTCCATTCTACTCAGAGACATTCACGAGAGACCGGTTTTTGTCAAATATTTTGGAGACTTCATCATCCAAGACAATATCCTCACAAATACAAATCCTAGCACCCGTTTGCAGTTGGTAAGTGGTTTCCTCGATTATATAAATGAAAGATTTTTGAATTGTTTTGTACCCGGAGAGCAGATTTGCGTGGATGTCGACTGTCAAGTTCAAAGGTCGAATATCATTCATTACATACAGTCCGATGAAATCTACAAAATGGGGTATTCGGGTTTATACGTTGGCAGATTCAAATACCGGCTTCATTTGTAGTATTCTCCCGAATGGATCTCTAACAACAGAGACTTTGATAAGACCCGACCTTCCGGTATCAACCAGAATTCCGCTGCACCTGTATAAAATGGTACTGGATAAAATTCTCGGTGCTCAGGGACCGCACCACATGTTCATGGGTCGCTACTATTCCAATTATATATTGGCGGAAGAATTACGTAAACAAAAGTGCCACTTGGGACGATTCTGACAAATAGGAAGCACCTGCCATGTGAGATAAGAAAACCAAAATTCAAAAATAAATCCACAGTTGCATATCGCAGAGGTAACACCTTGGTTGTTGCATGGAAGGACAAGAGGATTGTGACGGCTTTGACCACTTGAAATAATGCGGGAATAACTTCCGTGAAAAGGATTTTACGGCGGTGTTGAAGTTATTGTAAAAAACCCTAATGTTATTGTCAATTATATCAAATATATGAGCGGTGTTGATCGGGCTGATCAATTGGGCTCAATATACTGTTTTTTGAGAAAATCCATAAAATGGTGGCGAAAGCTATTTTTTTGGGGTTTAGAGATTTGCTCTATCAATTCATATATTCTCTATAAAGCAGCAAAGAAGCAAAGAAACGAACGGCCGCTATGTCATCTGAAATACTTGAAAACTTTAGTTGATCAATTAAGGAGATTTCCGGCAAAAACGACCTAGCACAGCTTCTACTTTGCAGAGCAGTTCTGAAGATATCCGACTAAATGAGAAGCTCCATGTTGTTCTAATTAGAAATAAAAGGGATTGCAAGGTTTGTTCACAACGAACAAAGCAAGGCGAAAGGGAAACAAACTGTGTACTACTGTGACACTTGCCCTGACAAGCCAAGAATGCATCTAGGAGATTGTTTTATAAAATACCATACGAAGCAAAAATATAGAACGTAATGTTTAACAAATATCCTTCTTTGAACTATTAAGATATATATAATGTTAAAATAAAAAAGTTTAAAGTGTTACATTGAGTCTGAAATCATTTTAAGTTAATGGTAAAAAATTCGTAAGGTAAGCGGGAGCGGCTAACTGCTCTCGAGTTGCTGGTTTGCCCGAGCGAAAAGGCCTCGAGTGCAAAGGGTTAATAAACAAGAAATATACCTACACATACACACGCGCGCGCACGCACATATTTATGTCGCCCGAGTCGTTATGGGCCTGCTGTTGTCCCGTTGACAAGAAGAATTTTTATCAACAACGGTAGTCAGCTGAGTCGGAGAATAGCTGTCAAGATATACGGACGCGTTTCGATTTACGAGCCGTGGAATTATCGTTCTGTGTTACCGCCTGTGTTCTTATGTTGCTTATTAAAGTTAGCTTATCAGTGTTACAAAGAACTGTGTTGTTATTTGAAGTACGTGAATGTGCGAGCGTGTGCTTTTGGTTAGGTTGTGCGAACGTTCGATATATCTCGCAAAGTCGTCGCCGCGGACGCAACATTTTGGGAGCTCGTCCAGGATAGACGGACAGCAGTGATTTAGTGAGATGGCATCGATAGTCGCGAAGAGGAATAGGCGCGAGCAATCCGAGCCGCCGTCGGAATCGAGGTGACGGAGCTCGACGGCGTCGGAGTCAGCAGCAACGGCTCTTCAGACTGTGTTGCTTGAGATGTGGCGAATGCGCGAGGAACAAGCGCGACGTGAGGAGGATCGCCGCGATGCTTCGCTGACACGACGAGGAGCTGCAGCTTCTGCGGGGGAGTCGGCCTCAACATTCATCACAACAGCTAAGTCCTTCCAGGTTTAAATCTGAATTTCGGGAAAATCGTGATCCGAAATACAGAATGAGACGGGTATAAATTAAAACTCTATACGTACGGTTACAGTACGGTTTCATTGCGGAGTTTTCCTCACAGTTTTCTTTAATCGCGCGTAAATCGTTGGAATGACGCAATGAAGACTGTGGTGCTAGCGTCGTATTTAAGAGGAAGAGCGCGTTCCGTTTTAAAATCCGTAGAGGATTTGGAGAATTGTTTTGAGACTCTTGCTAAATTGAAATTGAAACTCGAATTATGTTTTGGTGAGGGACAATTATCTCAAAATTGTTATACCCAATTCACGAATAGGAGACAGAATTTCGGGAAAGATTTCGACACTTTCGGCTCTGAATTAGAGAAACTCGCTAGCATATCCCGAATGTCCTTACGTGGTGCGGGACAAAATATCGCGTGCGCAATTCATTTCGTCACTTTTGGACGGATTTGTAAGGACTCTTCAATTAGAAGAGTTAACTTCGTTAAAATTAGCTATTGAGAAGGCAAAAGCCGTAAGAGATACAGGAAAATAATTTAAGAAACGAAATTTTGTGAAAATAAATCTAAATTTGTTGGGAGTGTGGTAATTCAGGTCATTTCCAGACTGAGTATCCCTGTAAAAGAAGAATAACATTAAAATTGTAATTGAGTTAATTACTTTGGTTACTGCGCATTCTTTTTTTATTTCATTCAACAGGAAAGTTTTACTGGAATCGATGAACTGACGAGCCTAATAACAACGGAAATTGAATAAATTCCAAAGAGAAGACTGCCTCGCCCACGATTTTTAAGTCGTGATTTTCCTGTGGGCCGGAGGGCGAATGCCGAGGCAAGAACATTGGAAGTCCTTTAGGACGATGGTTCCACGGTAGAAACTCCCCTCTTGTCCAAAAGAAATCACGGTAGGAAAGAGACAAGAGAAAAGACTTGCGCCGAGTACAAGGAAGAAGATGGCTGGAATGAGAGGCAGCCCTGGAGTCGATTCTTGAGAGCCTGGCCAGCTCTCTGGAAGGAATCGATTGGGAGTCTGCCCAGTGGATTGAGGCCTGATCGGAGCGATGCTAAGTAACCGGGAGCAACAGCTCAGGGAGAGCAGGATATTATTCAGTTCCTGGAAATCCGCAAAGATTAGTCATCGAGCCCCTTGCTGATTGTCCGGACAATCTTGAAGAGGAGGAGCAGTGTTACGCACACGTCCGAGCAAAGCTATCAGATCTCCGCCGCAAGCAACATGCAACACGGTGTGGAGGGGGTAATGAGGATGTGAGCGTAAGCGTACGTGTGAGCTCGGCGCTTCGGCTAGCTTCGGATAGTAGAAAATACAGAATACAGTCTTCTGTCTTCTTTCTGTTAATGAAAGCGACGGCCGATGTGCGACGCGCTGCTCGCTCCTCGATATCTCGATATGCGCTCAATGTTTCTCTCTTACAGCTTTTTTATCGTATTATATGTTTATAATATGTATTATATATATATATATATAATGTTTATATAATATGTATGTGTATACATATATATATATATATATATATATACAGGGTGGGCCATTTACGGGACCCACCCAAATTTCTCCGTTGGTAAAGGCAGATACAGAAAAATGTTTTAGACAAAAGTTGTATAGTTTCGAGGGACATAAGATGGTACCATTGTTTTGACCTTGAAGAGTAATTTGAGAAGTCACGCGAAGGTCACTTCAATTTTTTTAAATGGAACATCCTATATGTTTTTATATATTCTTGTAGCTCATCTCGGGAATCTTTCCAAACACTATAAAAGTATTTCTTCATTGAATACTTTTCGAGTTATGAGGCTTGAAATAATTTCTTAATTTTACATAAACCATAAAATATCTAGTAAAATATTCATTTTTCGATTATCTTACCTTAATACTTTTATGCTTCAAAAAATGAGAGGAATCAATTGGTGTAAAGAAAACATACAGTTGTTTTTAAGAAAAAATATGGAATTGTTAATTGCAAATTCCATATTTTTTCTTAAAAACAACTGTATGTTTCTTCACCAATGGATTCCTCCATTATTTTTTACTAAAAGTATTAAGGAAGATAATCGAAAAATAATATTTTACTAGATATTTTATGGTTTTGTAAGAATAAAGATTATCACCTCAAACTCAGTATTCAATGAAAATACTCATGTGTTGGAAAGATCTAAGCTACAAGAATATATAAAAACATGGGGTGTTCATTTAAAAAAATTGAAATGACCTCGCGTGACTCAAATGACAAAGTCAAACAATAATTTTGCCATCTGCTGTCCCCCTCGAAACTATACAACTTTGTCTAAAACACCTCTCTGTATCTGCTACCAACGGAGAAATTTGGGTGGGTCCCAAAATGGCCCACCTGTATATAGTGTGTGTGTGTGTGTGTGTGTGTGTGTGTGTGTGTGTGTGTGTGTGTGTATATACATACATATTATATAAACATATTATACGATAAAGAATAATATTTAAATAATTATTAATATATTTGTATAATATATATATATATATATAAATAATATTTAATATATTTATAATAGTATATATATATATTTAATATATTTATAATATATATATATATATATATATATATATATATACATACATACATTATAAATATATTATAAAACTATTTAATATAAAAATTTAAGTAGTTTTCTCTATACATATACATTTAAAATAATAAAATAAAAAAATTTAATGAGTGTGGTGATTTTCCACACCACCCACTGGGGTATCACTAATGGCGCGTTAGATTTTTATGTGGATCTTTGCCTAGAATACCACATTGCATTATTTTGTCATTTACAAGTATGATGTCTGTTACACAGAAAAGATGTTTTTAATACTTTTATTTTACACAAATATGATGTCTGTTACACAGATAAGATGTTTTTAATACTTTTGCTTTCCACAAATATAATGTCTGTTATACAGACAAGAATATTCTTAATCCTCCTACTTCTTACAAATATGATGTTTGTAACACAGACAAAATGTTTTTCACGTATTTACCTTTTACAAGCGTAATGTTTGTAATAAATTTATTATTTATGAGATGAGGGGCCATCTATGTCAATATCTGCAGCATGTAATCTTAAAATTTTTATTTTTTTTTTTTTAGCAACGGTAGCATATAATTTATCCGCACATAAGAGACAAATGCATCAATTTTCATTTTAGCTATCTCGCCTCTCGTTTTTAATGCAGATTTAAATACACAAATAGCATTAACAATAGCTGACGAAAAACTATTACGTTTTTTTGTTTTTAAATTATTTAAAAGAGAAACATTCTCTCCGAATCGGCATTTGAATTTGGAAGAGATCGAATAGTACTTATAATATTTGTTAAATTGGGATATTTAGCAAAATTGTTGTGTCGATTTTGTAAAATTTTTTTCCACATGTTGTCGAAATTCAATTTAGAAAAGTTTTGTTTCTCTTCCATTGTAAAATCTGAGGTAAGGCCATCCATTCTTTCTTTAAATCATTTTCAAAACCGCCGATAGTTTTAGCTATAAAAGAAACATCATTGAATGATGTTTCTTTTTTATCAAACTTATATATGGTCGAAAAACTTGTAACTTTGATAAAAATATATTATTTGGAGGTAATCTTTTACAAATTTCTTCTGCAGCAGTCACATAAAATAATAAACAATTCTCTCGGACATTTGTAACTATGTTTATGTGATCTTTCAGCGTTAATTCATTTAGATATTCCTCACATTTTAATCCCAAAATAATTTCATTAGTAGGTTTTTGATTTTCTTTTAATGAAAATATAATATTTGAAGAAAATGGTTTTAAATATTCTTCTTTTATAAAATTTCGGCAGATTTGTAAAAGAAATTTCAAAAATTTTGGATATAATAAATGAATCCTTGTTTCTAATGCTTGAAAAAATGCATTAAATGCATTAAAAAATTCAAAACGTATTTTAAAATAGAAAATAAGCTTTTATCTCACGTTGTCCATCATAGACAATAGATATTCTCCAGAATTTGTTTTTTCCTCACAATCATTTCAGTAAGAAAGTATTTAATTGTATCCCAAGATTCAAGAAGTCTTTCGATACATAAATAATGAAGCCCAGCGTATCACACAATTTCAATATTTTACGATTTGTTTCTTGGAAACATTCACAAAATTCACGAAAAATAGCCATATAATTTGGACTGCTATTGAGATAAGTAGCAATTTTTAGAAATTCGTCGCATGCAGGCATTTTAGAACATGCAGCGTGCGCTAATGCGGAGGAATGACATGGGCATGAAAATGTTAATAAATGTGGACATATTTCTTCTAATTTTTTTTTTAAACGATAAATGTTTTCCTGTCATAACAGATGCATTGTCACATAATAAAGTTACGAATATTTAAAATGGTATCTGTAATTTCCACATTTCACATTTAAATGCCTCAAATAACTTTTCTGCACTTGAATCTTTGGCATCAATATCAATTAATTTAACTAATTGTGAGCGAATATCTAATGTCTCTGGATCAACGTATCGAACAAGAAAAGTCATCCATTTATCATTAGTTATATCAGATGTTTCGTCAATAAAAATTGAAAGTTTTGTATTCTGAATTTTATTGACGACACGATGTTTCAACTAGGCATAAAATATTTGGTAAAATGCTTTCACATTTTGCTCGGCCCATGCTCATCTTTTTAACATTAGGGTCTTTTCCAAAAAAAAAGTTGAGGATTTCTTTTTGCAGTTTGATGCGAAATATTTTTTTTCAGCAATTAATGCAGCATATCGAATTTCTGCTATTTTTTTCGCTCTTCAAACGACAAAAGTGAATCATCTGTTATGTTTATATTTTCGTTTGTATTTCTTCGTTTCTGTTTTAATTTTACATATTTCTATATGCGCTTTGGATTCTGCGTGACGATAAATTTTCGATAAATCAGCTCTCATTGATTTATCACAAAATGAACAAAAAAATAAATTTACATCATGTGATACTTTGCATAACCATGACTGAAATAATTCAATTTCTAGCCATTGTTCTTGAAATTTATATTTTTCGGATATTTTTTTATTTGAATTTTTATTATTTTCATTATTAGTATTTAAAGCTGAATTATTTTCTTTAATATTATTTTTATGACACGCAGAATCTGCATGTATTAAAATATGTGTATTACATGAAAAATTTTTATCGCATATAATACAATGGTACAAGCTCTCATCATAAGCTACTCTGCGTATCCAACGTTTAAATCGATCATCATTGAGCCAAACATCTGAAAAGCTTTGCTTAGGTGAGAATTGATTCCAAAGATATGGGAAATCAAAGTAATTAAAATTCATTAACGCGTCAGCCCATACTTTAAAGCACGAATTTTTATGCATGTGGAGGGGATATGCTGGCACATGGAGGGGATGTTTTCACACATACTTGTGGATCAATTTACTTAAAAAGAAAAAAAAATTAAAACATTTTTTAAATACATAGTCCGCCATATTAAATCGGCCATTATGAATTTTAAAAATCTGACTTCAAATTCATCGTCAGCTGCTAGCAAAACCCCCGGAAGTTTTAAATTAACTGAAAGAAAAATTCTTGTTTTAAAGCGTACGGGCTGATGAGTTAATGAATTTTGACTACTTTGACCTCCCATATCTAGAATCAATTCTCATCTCAACTTAAAAATTTTTGTAAATGATGTCTTG
The DNA here is from genome assembly GCA_030586385.1 of Camponotus fellah. Classification (NCBI taxonomy): domain Eukaryota; kingdom Metazoa; phylum Arthropoda; class Insecta; order Hymenoptera; family Formicidae; genus Camponotus; species Camponotus fellah. Next base: position 23,100 of record JAPIVC010000738.1, on the reverse strand, counting down.
TCATAAGGTACCATTTGACACACAATTCAGTTCCAATATCGCGAGATCAAAAATAGACGAAAAAACCACCGATTTTGTGGTTACTCTTTCAGAGCACGTAAAAACGTAAAAACGTTTACTTGACAGTACAAGGCGACAAGATTCTGATGAAAATAAATGCCGCGAAACAAATGAACGTCGTAAAACAAATTAAACGGCATGAAACAAATGCCGAGTGTGCTTCATGCTTCATTGTCTGTTTACCAAAGCACGGCGACAGATTAAACATAATGTCTCGTAAGTAAATCATTATTTATACAAAATATTTATAATTATTATTAAGAAATTTTAATGTTTCTGTTACAATTTTTTTTCTTAATAAAGATTTAATGAAGATATTAATGAAGAAATGGATGCGCTGCACTTGACATGACGCAGGTGCTGCAACAATTGCTGCGGCAGCAATAATTGGTGGAGAGACGGGAGAGGTCTCATTGAGAAGCGGAGAAGAGGAAAAGTATCGGGAAATGGAGGGAAGGAAGAGGACAGACGGTGGAAGAAGTTAGGAGAGGGAAAAGTGAAGTGTGGAGACGATTGGAAAGGATGACGTGGAAGAGATAAGGAAAGGGAACATGAGGAAGGGGAAAGCAGGAAGCAGAGACGGGAAGCAGGTAGATGGCAGCAGGACGGAACGGCGGCATGGATAGAGGGATAGAGGCGGAATTCAAGACGGTGGAGCAATGATGGTTGTACGTGGACACATGGAAGAGTTAAGAGACCATAGGAATATAGAGTGTGTGGAGGTGGAAAGTGGAGGAAGGCCAGGAAGAAGGAAAGGAGAGACGGGAAAATGGAATGCGAGAAAGAGATTTGGAGGGACCTGAGGGAGATGAGAAGGGGGCAAGAAAAGTTGATGAGAGAGGTGGTGAGGATGGCGGACGTGGAGGAGATGCTAGGATGGTTGAGAAGACAAGGAAGGAAGGATGGAGGGAAGACAGGAGACAAAGAGGTTGAGGAGGGAAATGTGACGGTGGAGGAAGCAGAGAGACAAAGAGAGAAGGATAAAGAGAGGAAAGGAGAGAAGAAGGATGAGTAGGAAGAAGAGACAGAAGAGGAGGTGAGGAAAAGGGTAAAGGAACATGAAGAAGGAAGAGGAAAAGGAGGAAGAAGGGGAGAGGATAGGAAGGAGACAATAGGGAGGAAGAAAGAGGAAGAAAGAGGAAGGAAGAGAGGAGGAAGGGTAGAAGACAGAAGGAAGGCAGCAGGGGAATTGAGGAAAAAGGAATGTATAGATGGAGAAGGATATAAAGATAGGAGGAGGCAGGAAAAGTTGGATGGAGATAATGGAGGAGGACAGGAGAAAGGAGGAGGAGGGAGAGGAAAGAGAGAGAGAGAGAGGAGAGAGGAAGAAGAGAAAAAGGGAAGGAGGGAAAGGAATGTAATTTGGAGAGGGGTCTTGGGGGGATGAAAAGGAGAGAAAAAGGTACATGGAGGGAATAATGAAAAGGACGCAGAAGGCAAGAGAGATAGGGATTAAAGGGGTGGAGAGAAGAGGGAAGAAGGGACAATGGATAATTAATAGTGGAGATATTAATAGTGAAGATGGAGGAGGAAGAGGATAGGGAGGAATTGCTAGTAAAATGGGAAGAGATTAGGGAAAGGTGGGGAGGTAAGGATAGACGAAGACTTGACGATGGAGGAGAGGAGATTAAGATGGAGGATGCTGGAGGTAGCAAAAAGAGAGAGAGTTTAGGAAGAGAGTGTGGATGGAGAACAGGGAGCTGTGGGTGGAGGGTGGGAGTGGTGCTGGTCCGGTGTAGGCTGAGAGGATGGATGTTGTATTTATGATAGGATAGGGACAGTGTAACGGAGATAGGGGTGGAAAGAGGGAAGGTTAGAATGGAGAGAAGGACGAAGGGAGGGAGAGGATAAAAGACTGATTGTAAGGCCGCAAGTCGGTCAGGACTGCGGAGAGAGGAGAGATCTAAATATGTTAAGTTAATTTGTTTTATAGAAAGGATGTGTAGTTAGAGTAGGCAGGGTATTATGAAGTATGTATTGAAAATGTACTGTGATGTTTGTAATGATTGAGACGGCAACCCTGAGGGGAGACCGAAATAAAGCTACTACAACTACTACTAGTTTTATAATATATTTATAATGTATGTATGTATATACAGTAGCGCTCAAAAGTATTTTGACAAGGACAATAATTGGGCTAATTTAATACAAATAGAAGACACAAATATACAACTATTTTTTATTGGAAGAAACTTGATTTGTCTACATATTTTTGTAAAAGAAATTGTAGTTTGATAACAAAATTATAAAATCAAACTAGAAATAAAGAACATGATTGATCAAAAATATTTTGACAGTGTAATTAAATGAAAATTTTTAACGCTTAAACATCATCTTTATTTTTAAATGAATCAATATTTGGGTAGCATATCCATTAGCCTTTATAACAGCATCACAACGAGCCGGCATCGAGTTCGACTAACTTCTGTATTCGATCCAAAAGGAATTTTTCCCACTCCTTCTTAAGAGCTTGAAATAAAGCCTCTTTATTCGAATAGTTTTGACATCTTACTCTGCGATCTAACTCCTCCCCAGATACTCTATGGGGTTTGATCAGCACTTTGACTTGGCCATTCGAGAACCTTGACTTTTTCACGTTTCATAAATTCGGTTATGTGCTTGGACTTGTGTTTTGGATCATTGTCGTGCGAAAGTACCACCCAGGTGGCATGTTCTCTTTAGCATAGGGCAGCATTTGCGTCTTTAATATGTTCTCATACATAAATCGATCCATATTCCCTTCAATGCAAACAGCGGTCCAACTCCATAGCGTGAAAAGCAGCCCCAAACCATAACACTGCCGCCTCCATGTTTGATGGTGGGCACTTGGTATCGAACATCATATCTTTTGTTAACAGGATGTCGAATGTACTTAATCCCATCAGATGACATTAAATTAAATTTGCTTTGTCGCCCCAAAAAATACTAGACCATTCAGAACTCGTCCACAGTTTGTGGCGTTTTGCAAACGCAATTCGTAACTTCTGGTTCTTTGCAGATAAAGAGGCTTCTTCGTGGGTCGACGGCCGTGTAATCCATAAGATATTAGACGACGTTTGACGGTTGACATGAATATCCGTGTCGTAATTTTCTTTCAGTTCGTTTTTTATTGCTCTGACTTACGAACATCACTAACGGATAATCTTTTTATTATGCGATCAATAGTAGGAGTTGTTTTTTTCGAACGGCCACCGGGACTTATTTTCGATAATCCCTCGTTTATTGAACACTTTATTCCATATACTAACAAGCTGCTGAGACCGTTAAAATTACGTGCAACTTCTGCTTGTGTTTTTCCTTGTTTTAGGCGGTTATAACAGCTTTTTTTAAAGTCAGTGGAATATTCTTTAAGCTTCGGCATGTTAAAAGAATCACAATAAATTGATATAAACACAAATTAAGTAATACTACAACCGACACTTTGGGAAAGCTCGAATCAAAATGACTGGTCAAAATACTTTTGAGCGCAAGATATGGAACGTTTGTCATTCAGCGCCTACTGTAAACAAACAAGTTCAGACTTGTTGTTTACAGACCTGCAATCACATCACACTCAACGATAAACTAAAACGTTTTTTATTTAGCACTATGTAACGCGTAATAACAAAGAATTTCTTGTTATCAAAATACTTTTGAGCGCTACTGTATATATATATATATATATATATATATATAATAAATATATTAAATATTATATATATATATATATATATATACAAATATATTATAATTATTTAAATATTATTCTTTATCGTATAATATGTTTATATAATATTTATGTATATACACACACACACACACACACACACACACACACACACACACGCACACACATATATATATATATATATACACAGGGTGATTCAAAATAAGTATAGTCCGTAAATGACACATTCTTGAGTCAATTCTAAGACGATTTTTCCTTTAGCAAAATTTCGTCCGACGCTTAGTTTTCGAATTATTAAAAGAAGTAATTAACTTATAACGGGTCGAATATAAGAGGCAAGCAAGGGTGGCGCGAGTCACCGTCAGACGCGGGTGCTTACGCGGGGCGATCGCTGCGATCAGTTGGTCGCTACATACACACACATGCGAATACATAATTCTCATTCTCTCTCTCTCTCTCTCTCTCCTTCTCTCTCTCTCTCTCTCTCTCTCTCCTTCTCTCTCTCTCTCTCTCTCTCTCTCTCTCTCATTTGCTTACTCGAAGTTATTATTACTCTTACTAAAATTATTATAATATTTATTTTTATTGTTACAATTTTCACTTAAATTATTTTCTTATTCTATTGTACTATTTTTTTTTTTTTTTTTAACGAGAGAGGGAAAATGCATTTTATGCATACTCACCGGGCGATCCGGTGAGTTATGTGGGACTCGAGTACCAAGTCGAATTATCAACTCGGTACTCCCTACCCACTAAAAACCCCTCTCTTTCGCTAATTTTCTCTACCACTGTTTATTTGACATCCCGAAATTTGTTTTCACACAATACCAATAGTTATTTTACTTGTGCCGTGTTTGTAATTTTTTGAGAAATAAATTTTCCAATAGATCGTACTTTTACTCAAGTTGAACGTAGATATCACGTTCTAAAGAACAGAGATCCACACTAAATAATTAATCGAAAATTCTTTTTCTTTTATAAACTGTATTCTTTATAAACTTCCAACATAATCCACATTCATTCATTCACTCGATAAGACGAGAAATTTATCAATGACTCTCTCACTAATCACTATCAATCACTATTGAATAATCACTGTTGGCCATTAAAAATCACTCGATTAAAGAAAAACACAATGTTATTACGACGTGACGACGCGACAACGCGACGATATTTACCCGGCGACAAAACAGTTTTGGTTGGGACTAGGTTGCGGTAGGTTAAGGTACTAACAGCGCTGTCGAACGTGAACATGTGCTTGATTGAAGACGCGACAATTTAGCGTATAATATTATCATATGACATTTATACATCGTATGAGATTTGTTTTAAAATTAATTAGAATAAATAAATGCTTAATATTTTCACTGTTAATGTTAAATATTATTTATTATTAATATTAAATATTATTAAATATTCTTAAATATTATTATTAACATTAAATATTTATTTATTATTATTAAATAGTATTATTAATATTAAATATTTATTTATTATTATTAAATATTATTATTAACATTAAATTTATTTACTTATTAAACTGTTGAAAATCAATAATAATATGAAAATAATATAAAAAAATATCATTAAATTCTGGCGTTTCAATCTCTCTTGGCTTTTCTTATGGTTTTAAAAACAAATTCAGAGCGACCAATATTTCACATTTGGAACATCTTCTTACGTTTTTGAAACCATAAAAAAAAGCCAAGAGAGATTGGAAATGCCCTAGACAATTGAAATGATTAGACTTTAATGATATTTTTCATATTATTTTTCATATTACTATTGATTTTCAATCAGATGATTTAATAAATATTTAATAATAATAAATATATAAATTTAATATTAATAACAATACTTAATGATAAGAAATAAATATTTAATATTAATAACACTATTTAATAATAATAAATAAATATTTAATGTTAATAATAATATTTAAGAATATTTAATAATAATATTTAGTATTGATAATAAATCATATTTAACATTAACAGTGAAAGTATTAAACATTTATTTATTCTAATTAATTTTAAAACAGATATCATACAATGTAAATATCATATGATAATAATATTATACGCTAAATTGGCGCGTCTTCAATCAAGCATGTTCATGTTCGAGCGCTGTTAGTACCTTAACCTATCGCATTAGATAACCAAAAACAGTTTGCTGTCACCAGGTAAATATCGTCACGTTGTCGCGTCGTCACGTCGTGTAATAACGTGTATCTTTCTTTAATCGGGTGATTTTTAATGGCCAACAGTGATTATTCGACAGTGATTTATAGTGATTAGTGATAGAGTCATTGGTAAATTTCTCGTCTTACCGAGTAAGTGAATGAATGTGATTTTTGAATTTTAAAAAAGAATACAGTTTATAAAAGAAGAAAGAATTTTCGATTAATTATTTGTGTGGTTTCTGTTCTTTAAAACGTGATATCTACGTTCAATTTGAGTAAATACGATCTATTGGAAAATTTATTTCTCAAAAAAACAACAATACGTCGAACAAGGTAATAATAATTATTTGTGTATTGTGTGAAAACAAATTTGGGATGTCAAATAAGCAGTGGTAGAGAAAATTAGCGAAAAGAAGGGTTTTTAGTGGGTGGGGGAGTACCGAGTTGGTAATTCGACTTGGTACTCCGGGTCTCACATAACTCCTGGATCGCCCGGGTATTCATAACATCATTTTCCCCCTCTAAAAAAAAAAAAAAAAAAAAACGGTACAATAGAATAAGAAAATAATTTAAAAGTAAAAATGTGTAACAATAAAAAATAAATAATAATTTTAGTAAAGCAGTAATAACTTCAAATAAGTAAATGAGAGAGAGAGAGAGAGAAGAGAATGAAAGTATGTATTCCCATGTGTGTGTGTATGTACCCGATCAGCTGATCGCAGCGATCGCCCCGAGCAAGCATCCGCATCTGACTGTGACTCGCGCCACCCTTGCCTGCCTCTTGTATCCGACCCGTTATAAGTTAATTACTTTCTTTTAATAATTCGAAAACTAAGCATCGGACGAAATTTTGTTAAAGGAAAATCGTCTTAGAAATGACTCAAGAATATGTCATTTCACGGACACTATACTTATTTTGAATCACCCTGTATATATATATATATAAAAATACATATTATAAATATATTATACGAAAAAAAGCTGTAAGAAACATTGAGATATCGAGATATCGAGGAGCAAGCAAGCGTGTCGCGTCGCGCGTTTGGCCGTCGCTCATTCCCACACACAGAAATAATATTTATTATATATCTAATGGATATCCACAATGGACATTATGGATATCCACGATAAAAAAAACATCTATTAGACACACTTTAAATATCCAAATGTCCGCCATTCGAGATCATAAATATCTATAGGATATCGATATAAATATCCACTAGATAGTCATATAATATCCAGTGAATATTTCTGTAGATATTTATTGTATGTATATTGGATATTTATTAGATTTTTGTATGGATATTCATTCCATGTTCCATATATATTCACAGAATATGTAGATTAATATCCATTGGATATCTATATCAATGTCTTTTATATGTATATTAAATATTTATTAGAGATTATCTCTTATATCTATAAGATATCTACATAAATTCAGTAGATATTCATATAATATCTACTGGATATTTCTGCAGATATCCATTGCATGTATACTGAACATTTATTAGATTTTTATGTAAATATCCATTCAATGTCCTATAAATATTTATAGAATATATTCCTTAATATTCATTGGACACTTATATTAATATTCAGACAATATTTATATAGATATCTTATATAGATATTTATATAGATATCTTATATAGATATTTATATAGATATCTGTGTGTATAGTATACTGTATGTATAATTGATATTTATTAGATTTTTGCATGGATATTTATACAATTTTATATACATTCTTTAAAAGGATAGATAAGATCATAATAAGGTTTATTAAAATTAAATAGTTTTAAATATCTTTTCAAAAAAGAGTATTTTTTATTTCTTTTAATGGTATTCTCTTTTTCTGCTTTATTAATAAGTAGGATTAATACAGAAAATACAAATTAATTAAACTTAATATAGAATATTAAATCCAGAATTAACATTGTAGAGAATAGAGATGACATGTAACCAAGGCAATATAATATTGTGATTCGTAAATAATATAGAAATCTGTTGAACAAAAAATATAGAAGTTATAGCATAATTAATCGCATAAAATACAACTTGAAATAATTTGTTTTTGAAACGGAAAAATTCAGATATTTTAATACTTATAAAACTACATATATATATCGTGTAATTATCTCTCTATAAAAACTATACATCATATAATTATCTCACTATAAATCATAGTTTATAGTAGACAGTGAAGTGAAAATTGTCGAGACAAAGGAAATAGACAATGACAATATTGTATTAGTAAACCACTTCCATTACAAATTACAATTTAGTTTGATTTACTTAGGTTAAGTCTAAATATTATATAATCTAACCTAGCAAACACCAAGTAACGGTTATAACTGTTAGTTGTAATTTCTCACTCCAACAATATAACTGTTTTATAAGTAACCAAGTAACTGTTATATAACTGTTTATATAACTTACATGTTATTTTCTTTGTTTCAATAATTTTCACTTTACTAGTCACTATAAAACTGTACTGAATATAATCACATTAGTCTCTTAGGAACATTAAACCAACGAATGATATAATCTTTTATCACTGTATATTTGTACATACAGCTTTTCCTCGGGTGCTCTTTAATGTATATCATAATAAAATTTTTCTTTGGTAAATAAACTTCCATTATTTCGGGTCCGATGGCAAATACATAGAAATCTCATGTTGGAATAGCTCATGACAGCTATTGCACCATACATGTATACATGTGCCACATATAAAATCAGAGAATAGATAGAAGAATGAAGACTTCGAATATAGGAAAGTTGGCTTTGATGAAAAACGAATTCTGCTATCTGCTTATTACTGAAACAATAAAACAAAATCACATTTTTTTGTTTGGAATTTAGTGTTTCGAAAAGAGTGTGCAATCTTTAAAATACTTTATATACAGAATTATAAAGACATAAGATAGTAAGAGATAATTATTAACAAATATATTTAACATAAGTCCAACCTGTGTCACATTATTTTGTCGTCGTTTTTCATTTTCGAATCTATGTTTTGCGTGGTGAAACCAATCCTTACATTTTCAAAATCTTTTTCCGTAACATAAGGAAACGTCTTCCTAACAACTTCTGCAACAAACAATTTTTATTAATGTCTTATTTTCTAATACTTTCCTTACTATTTTTATTAAGTGCGTTTTAAATATTAATAAAAATTAGTTTATTAATATTTAATACTATATAAATTATTAAATAAAAATTATTTTATTAATATTTAATACTATATAAATTATGACATTTACAAAAAAAACTTTAATTTTTATAATTGTTAAAATGTTGAATAAATAAACTTATTTATATATATGTCTAAACTTATTTACATATTTATGTGAAAATTTCAATATGCATTACTATTTCGATATCCAAATTATTTTATAAAAATTTTTAACTTACTGAACATTAATTTCATTATTTCCAAATTATTAAGGTTTTAATTTACCCTTTCTTCCTATCCAACAATACAAACTAGCAACTTCATTTGTAAAAGTATATATAAACATTCTTTTAGACATTTCTTCGTAAGTACTTCCACCCAAAGTTGCCAACTTGTTGAACTGTAAAATTTTAAAATATAAAAAAAATACACAACACACACACACACACACACACACACACACACACACATATATATATATGTATATATGTGTGTGTGTATATTCATATACACACATATATACATATATATATATATATATATGTATATGTGTGTGTATATATATATATATATGTATATATATGTATATATGTGTGTATATATATATATATATATGCATATATGTGTGTGTGTGTGTGTATATATGTATATATAAACATATATATGTGTGTGTGTGTGTGTGTGTATGTATTTTTGTTTTATATTTTAAAATTTACAGTTCAACAAGTTGGCAGCTATTGGTGGAAGTACTTACGAAGAATATATATATATATATATATATATATATGGCGAAGAATATATATATATATATATATATATATATATGGCCTGTATTCATTATCCCTTTTATATTTAAGATCGTCTGAAGCCTGGCCTCTGGTTGATTAAGATCCTATTCAACCAATCAAATGACTGCATAGCACCTCAAGTTTGAACTTAAGACGAGCATTTATAGTCTTAAATATAAGATTATGAATACAAACCTATGTTATTTCAGGTAACTCACCATACACTCTTTAAAATTTTCTTCACTTGAACAAAGCATATGTTGTAAAGAGTTTAGTTCTTCTATAGTTTTTAGGAGGAAACATAATTTGCTTAATTCATCATCATCAGACAAAGAGCTGGGACATTCTCGTGTCAGGTTAGAACCATGTGAAATTTTAGTCGATAAAAGTTGATATTGCTCCGTAAGATGATTTATATCAAATTTTATGTCCAATACTGCTCTCTCAATACGTTGAAGATAATCTAAGAGTAAAACATATACATAAATAACAAATACAAAAACCAATATATCCCACACAGCACAGAATATTACAGTAATATTACAATATTGCTACAATATCGCAGCAATATTGCTGCAATATTGTAGCAATATTTTAATATTACTGCAATATTCTGTGCTATACTTGTATCTGTGCTATAAGCACTTTTGGATATAAAGGGCAAGGATCGCTATCCTGATCACTTTCATCATCGCTTTCATCAGTCTCATTTTTCTGGCTCTAAATTTTCTTTGTGTTTTGTCATCGATATCAGAATTAATATCGGAATTCATTTTCGGCCTTTTTAGTTTACTGCGTGCTTCACCATAGGATTCTATAAAAATATGACATCTAATAATTTTTATATACATAATTACAATTTTTATATACATGTTTTCTATAATATTTTCTAAAGATGATAGATAGCAAATTAAAAGAAATTTTGTGATGTTTACTTACCATATACACCAAATACTCGTTTAATTGGATACATCAACCAATCATCTTGAGGAGTTTGTTGTCTTTTTTGCTTTAATGATATACTGGTCTGTCTTATAATTGGGATACCAACATTTGTTGGTGTTTTTTTGTATCCACTTCTCAGGTATTATTTGGATTCCGTCTTCAAATTCTACTAAATGGAACGGAGCCATGTTACAAATTAAATATATTAAATCTGAAAAAAACATGCAATATATACAACGTACATGTAGAATGCATCAACGAAACATGTAAAAAAATACATATAAAGATATACATACATTATGCAACAATGGTAGAAGTATGAATGTATCATAAAAATTGAATTTTACATATTTTGTTTTAACAAAAGTTAGAAGCCAGGCCAATAAATTTTCACATTTTGCTGTCGACTTATATATTCCTACAAGGAGGAATTACATGGTTCAGTATAGAGATCACTCAAATTTATGAATTTTCGACCAATAATAAAAAGATCATTAGCAGCATTAGTGACAATATTCTCTATGATAACAATCGAACCATCGTTTAAACTACAGCAATTATTTGGATTATAAATAGAGGTAAATAGGGTAAAATTTTCTCTTGAAAATATTGAATATTGGCAATCATTTATTCCAGGTAAGATTGGGCCCATATTATGTGTTCTATGTGCACCTATTTTTCTGTGTTTCTTTTCAAACGGTGCACAATATTCCAATTCCGTTAAACGATTGTGAATTTGTTGTAAGGGACGTTCAGCTTTTCTAAGATACTGTTTCATTTTTTTTAAATAATTTTCATATCGAAAAGCGCTGAATGTATCCAGAGGTCCAAATTTTCTAACATCATCTGCTAAATGAATCAGACCATGTATATTAAAAAATATATGCTGTGGCCCATATAAAATTTTGAATGACTGCACAAAATGATGTAGTAAAGAATCTGCATAAGTAATATGTAAAAGATCTGGAGAATACAATAACCGAATGACTACGTGTTAAAAAATTCTTGTAGATATTTTTCTTGATATAATTCTTCAAAATAATGGGACCAATATATAGGAGAAAAGTTGAACTCTGTAGCTTTCCATAAGCTTAAGAAATGTAATTCTCGTGGTTTACGAACAAATTCTATAGGTATCGATGATCGCATTTCAATTAAGAGTCTGGAAATACTGCTTAATGATCGTGTCGGCAATCGAACATTTAATGGTCCGGATAACCAAAAATTCAAAATTTTCTTGACTACGCCAATGCAAATTAGGTGCATATAATCCAACGGGATGTTAGTTATCATTCCAAAATTCGGTATATCTGATAAAATACTCAATCCAGTGTGATGTTCTATTTGTCTTTGTACAAGAAAACTTTCATTTGTCCGTCTAGACAATTTATATCTGGGAAGCACATTCTCCCATTAATATATTCACCTTCAATTGTACATTTTGGACAACCGGTATACCTACCTAAAGTAACCGGTATGTGCTTTTGTGGCAGTTACAAAAGATTTTGCGGGTGCATCAGCAATTAAGGAATCTATGGATACACGTATATGTTTTCCTTTATATTTAAGTCCTTCAGTTAGAAGAATTTTTGCCTCAGTCACAAAATCACGTAAAAATTCATTATAATCATACGGTTTCTTAGGACCAAAATAACAACTTATGATAAAAATATCACAAAAGTTGGGTCTCACCGAGCTAAAAAGGCCACAATTGACTATTAGAAGATTTTGAAATTGGCAGTCCATCTATGCTGATTTGCACTGAAATTAAATCAATGTCATCTTGACTTTTTTGCAGGAACGTCATTAGTGCTGATCTTAAGCCATTATGAAAATATTCGCCTGGTGCAATTCTTCGTATATTAGTATATGTTGGTGTTTTCATCAATGTTTTAGAACTTTTTGGCAAATTACTAAAGTCATGGTTTTTTTAAAATTAATAACAATGCAGTAACTGCTACATGTGATATCTGAAATTGTACTGTCCAATTTGTTAAATCGTTTTTAATTGATGCAGTAGTAAACAAATTTATATGGCCAGCATTTTTCTCGTTATTAAAAATGGGTCTGATTGGATAGAAATCCTTTAAATTTGAATTACTATTGTAATCAAGATTATATGCAACATTTTCAGTGAAAACATTACAATATTGGGTAATTATGTAGATTAGCGATTCCTCACCGATTTCAATGACCTTGAAATATGTTGTCGGGAGCATGATTCTGAACAACTTTTCCTTATACATGTTAAGGTCGCTCGGCCTTAGTTTACGAGATATTTATAAAAATATTTTATTATTTTGTAATTTTGTCAGTATTATGAAACAACTTTTACATCGCGCATTCGGCTTTTGAAAATGAGTAGTAATGCTGTAAATATTATGATTGAAGTATCACGTGACGCTATGTTTATAAATAGTCAAAACGTCTTACGAATCTGTCTTGTATTTAGTCATATTCTGATTATCATTCTGGCTTCATTCTATATTCGATTACTAATATGAGTATTCATTAAAATAAAGAATTCAGTGTTATATATAAAGTATTTCTTGTTATAAAATACATAAAATGAAGTTGTATGAATTTTTGGATATGTGTAATAATTATGATAAATTAATTGACTTTTTAGTTTCACGAAAAGTGATCCACGGTGCTATGAATTGTATAAAATGTGGAAAAGAAATGAAATTTCACCGAAATAATTTATTATTTTCGTGTAATGCAACATCTTATGTTAAAAATAAACATAGAAAACGTGTTAAAATACAATGTAATTTAAAAATTAGTGCATACAAAAATTCTTGGTTCGAACAAACACGCCTTCCTATTCAAACTGTTTGCCGTTTTATTGCATATCACCTAATGTTGAGACCGCCACGACAAAATTTCTTAGAAAATGAATTAAACGTATCATCAAAAACAGTTGTTGATTGGGCAAGTTTCTGCCGCGAATTATGTGTTTTATGGATAGAAAAAAATTCTGTCCAAATCGGAGGAGATAATATAATAGTCGAGATTGACGAGGCAAAGATCGGAAAACGAAAATATAATAAAGGACGTCTTCTTACTGGACAATGGATTTTTGGTGGCATTGAACGTACAACAAAACGTTTATTTATTGAACCAGTTCCAGATAGAACGTCTGAAACTTTACTTTCTGTAATTAATAAATGGATTAAACCAGGTTCTGTTATTATATCAGATCTTTGGAGATCATATAATTGTCTAAACGAAGAAGGCTATAAGCATTTAATTGTAAATCACAAAATGAATTTCGTCGACCCGGATAGTGGAGCACACACTCAAAATATCGAACGTTGCTGGCGTGAAACAAGAGCCAATATTCCACGATATGGTACCCGAAAAGAACACTATGTTGGTTACATTGCGGAATTTTTATTTCGACGGAAATATGATTTCGATACAAGAATAGTTGCATTTTTCGATATAATGGCAGACATTTTTCAAATTTCTATAAATAATAATTGAAAACAAAATTGAATATTATATTTCTTATACTAAATGTAAAATCAAACTAAATTCAAACCTAACCTATACTTAATTCATTTCTTTAGTAATTGTTCGAAAAGAGACAACCTTACTGATTTAAAAATTATATTCTATTCATTACTTTGTAATAAATGAATGATGCTTACAACTTTTTAATATTTATTCAGAACACCTTAACAATATATGTGAAAATTATATATATATATATATATAAATATATATAAGTATATATATATATATATATATATATATATATATATATAAGGGTCGGACTCAAGCATTTTCCGAGATATAAAGTGAAAAAGAATACAAATAATTGTTCTGTTTTACGTTTTTCTTACCGATAGCATTACCACACACACACACACACACACACCCACACACGCACACACACACACACACACCCCGGGGTGTGCTAGGGCCTTCGGCCTCTCCCGCACTCCCCCGCACGTTCGCGTAGGAATGCAAGTAGAACCTCGCTTCGTGTGGAAAGTTGTACTTTCTACACCCACTACGCAGGTAGGAGTGTTTACGGTAGGGTGCAACTTTCCACGCGAAGCGAGGTTCTACTTTGCAATTTCCCACGCGAAGCGAGGAGGACGGGGTGGGTGCGGGAGGGGGGCCGAAGGCCCCCCTTGCACCCCCCGTGTGTGTGTGTGTGTTGTGTGTGTGTGTGTGTATGTGTTGTGTGTGTGTGCATATATACATTTTTGATTTTTTTAATTAGATTAAATTGTATTAAATTGTATTAGATCGTATATAAATTAAAAAACATAAAAAATGTATGTATATTATACACACACACACACACACACACACACACACACACTCACACAAGGGTGCAAGGGGAGACCTTCGACCCCTTCTCCCGCAACCATCCCGTCAGTGGGATCTCGCTTTACAACTCTTTTTAGTAATTATATTTTATAAATATCTTGCAAACTAAGGCCAAACCTTCGGCCCCCCTCCTGCACCTGCCTCGTCCACCTCGCTTTGCGTGGAAAGTTGCAAACCAAAGCAAAGATCACATGGATTTATAACTTTCCATGAAAAGTGAGGAAGACGGGGTGGGTGCAGCGGCCTTCGGCCCCCCTTACACCTCCCGTATGTGTGTGTGTATGTGTACACGTATATATTTCTGATATTTTTAATTTGTGTAGAATTTAATACAATTTAATATAACTAAAAAATATCAGAAATGTATGTATACACACACATACACACACACGGGGAGGGAATATGATTAGAATATGATTAAATACAGAATAGGTTCATGAAATGAACTGTATAAAATATTTTTATGAATATCTCGGAAACTAAGGCCGAGCGGCGGTAACATGTATAAGCAAAAGTTATTCAGAATTACGCTCCCAACAACATATTTCAAGGTCATTGAAATCGGTGAGGAATCGCTAATCTACATAATTACCCAATATTGTTGTGGCAGTTCATTTCTTAATTCAACATTTGTTGCCTGATCAAGCTCGCGGTTAGCATCGCTAATTACGTGTACAATATCGCTTGAATTTTGTTCCTCGTGTATCTCAGCAAAATCTGTTGATGACTTATTTATATTGTCGACAATTGCAATACTATGTGTATTGCGTTTTAATCGTCGATAATGTCTTTTTGACATCTCTGATAACATTTTTCGTTTTGGCATGATTGTTTTGATATATCCTACAAAATATTTTACAATATACTATTTTTCTATTCAATAGCAATTCATTTTTAAATAAATTTATATTACATCCATAATAAACAATAAATTATTTTTTGAATGTAACAAAATTAATGTACATATTATTATGTACATATAATATCTTTAATGTAAAACAATAAAAATGAATCTCATAAAAATATAAATAAAAAAATATATATTTTTTAATTGCAAATAGCAAAACAAATGAATAAAAATTATTTACGATACACTTACAATTAGATTCTATAACAAATTCTATAACCTCAAGAATACTTTAACACGACTTGAAAAATATTAATATTAAAATAATTTAAAAATAAAAAAAAAAATAAATATACTAAACAGACATACTTTTTCCATTAAAGTGTAGAAAATATAGAAAATATACAAGATAGGGCAATAATTAGTACTTTACATTTCTTCGAATTTAAGATGCAAAGGAAGATTTGTGTAATCAAAATTTTATGGCAGCTATCATAGCGATAATAATTTTTGTTCAAGTGAAGGCGCTTCTGAAATATCAAGGTTATTCTCATTTTTTTAAATGGAAGTAAGTATTCTATGTAAATAGATTTCTTGAAACATTCTGCATAAAAAATTGTAAGGATAAAATAGTCAAAATTGAATAGTTTACAGATATTTTATCAATGAGAAAAAATGTTAAATGTAAGATATCAAAAACAAAATATTTTGCAATATTTTGTATTTTATATCAAAATATGTTAAGACTAAGTATAAAATATTTCGTAAACTATTCAATTTTTGGCTATTTTATCCTTATAATTTTTTATAATAGCTAATCATTACCCTACCTTGTATATTACATCAAGAAAAATTTCTAATATGTATATTTGCTATACAAAAATTATTTAATATGAATCGCTTCTGTTCATATTAGATATACGATAATATATAAAGGGATAAGAACACATGCATTTTATGTGAAAGTATTAAATGTGTGATATGATTGTACACTTAATTTAAATTAGTGTGATTATACACTTAATTTAAAATAGTGTGATATGATTGTACACTTAATTTAAAATAATGAAGGATTGTAAAAAGCAGAATAAAATTTAAAAAAAGCTTTTCAAAACACAAGAACTAATACTAAACAACTTTTAATAAATTTTACCACCAAATAAAAAACTAGAGTTCCATAAGAAAATATTCATAAAATAAGTTTTATTTAAATCTAATGTCAATCATTGTGGTATTTTCCTTTTCATTATAGAAATAAATTACAGCAAAACAGTAATGATAATAATAAAGCAATATTAGCAATTTGTTGGCAATATATCAATATGTAAAACATATATCGGTATTATAAATACAACAGTTTAAAAAACTACTTTAATTTTATATTAATCATAATAAGTGAGATAGTGTTTATCCAGTAAGAATTTAATTTACAATCTCCTTACTTTTAAGGAACAAATTCAAACACTTTTATTTTCTAAATATAAAGTTGCTAAATGAGCAATGTTAACAGAAGTTTTTGTAACAAGTTTTTGTAACAAGTAATTAAAAACATAATCTAATCGAACGAATTTTTACGTTAATAGTAATTAATTTCACATTTATGTTATTAATTTCATACTTTAATTTCTATAGCAAGTTGTATATATTATATTTATAATATTCCATAGAATTTCATATAAAAAATAATAAGCATTAAAGATACTATCAAAATATAAACAAAAAAAAAATAAAAGCAAGATTTTTAAAACAAAAAATATGTATTTTTAAAAATGTACTTAAAAATTTTATCTTCAGAACATATCGAAAATTCAATAATACAATTTTGTTAAAAAAATTTATTGTATAAATATTTATTGTATAATTTTGAACATATGTTTAATTTAATTAATATCTGAAATATAACAATATTTACATAAAATTCTATGATGCAATTAAAATATGTACACTTCGAGTTTTAAATTCTCATTTAATACTGTTGTGTCATAGAAATAAAAGGTCGTGCACGACAACAGAGTCGTACACTTAGAGTGGCGGCATAATATCTAATGCCCGGCGATCCTATAAACAAACTTATGCGTTCTTCGCGCCTCAGTCCGATATGCGTGTCGTCGACCTAAGGCCCACCAATCAAGTGATATCAGAAAATTTAGGAACCGCGGTCATCGCTTCACCAGTCGATTGCTAGACGTACAGCAAGCGTGTTCGAACATTATATCGAGTACATATCATACATTATATCCGAATACAGATACGCGTTGCGACCCGAGTCATTCCAAGCATCGTCGCGATCCGAGATGAATCTCGAGGCGTAATCGCGATTCCGAGTGGCGTCGTCGCAAGCGATTGCGCGAACATTGTGAAATAAAGATTACGCGAACATTGTATAACGAAATAAACATTATATGAACATTGTGACACAAAATAAACAATTATACAAAACAATTATACAAGATAAACGTTAATAGTGTTGGCCTGACCACACAACAAATACTTCAAAGAGTCAAAGCCTTAACTCCCCGTTTTTTTCTTACTTTAATAAACATATATACAAATTCTTTCTTAAATAAAAAATTTTAAATTATAAGCGCATGTATATATACAGGATGATTCAAAATAAGTATAGTGTCCGTGAAATGACATATTCTTTTTTTACGAGAGAGGGGAAAATGCATTTTATGCATACTCACTGGGCGATCCGGAGTTATGTGGGATCAGTACCAAGTCAAATTATCAACTCGGTACTCCTACCCACTAAAAACCTCCTTTCGCTAATTTTCTTACCACTGTTTATTTGACATCCCGAAATTTGTTTTCACACAATACCAAAGAATAGTTATTATTACCTTGTTATTATTACCTTTGATGTATTGTTGTAATTTCTTGAGAAATAAATTTTTCAATAGATCGTACTTTTACTCAAGTTGAACGTAGATATCACGTTCTAAAGAACAGAGATCCACACTAAATAATTAATCAAAAATTCTTTTTTCTTTATAAACTGTATTCTTTTATAAACTTCAACATAATCACATTCATTCACTCACTCAATAAGATGAGAAATTTATCAATGACTCTCTCACTAATCACTATCAATCACTATCGAATAATCACTGTTGGCCATTAAAAATCATTCGATTAAAGAAAAACACAACGTTATTACGACGTGACGACGCGACAACGCGACGATATTTACCTGGCGACAGCAAACAGTTTTTGGTTAGGCTAGGTTGAGGTAGGTTAAGGTACTAACAGCGCTGTCGAACGTGAACATGTGCTTGATTGAAGACGCGACAATTTAGTGTATAATATTATTATCATTTATTATCATTTATTTTATAAATGTTACACATACGTACTATATGTATAATATGATTTGCATTCCGAAATTACTATTATGTTATCTTTGTTTATTCGGTAAATAATAAAGATGATGATATGCTGGCAATAAATTTCACAAGCCACGTTTTTTTATTCAATGAACAAAGAATATTATATCACTGATTGATATCATAATTTGTGATTATACATAATTTAAATTTTTAGACGTCACTCGAATTTTTTCCCGTGTATAATTTTTTTAGAAAATTGGGACAATCTATTGATTTCAATTGTATCCATCCCTTTTGACAATATGTAAATTTTCCATCTTTACTTTTCTCTCCTGCAAAATTTAACGATTTACAAAATTCACATTGGATGTTCATTGGGCCTAGTTTATGAACTTGCACATTTTTCATTTTCATTGTCTTTTGCAATCAGCGCTCTATGATGATTCAATTGTCTTGCTTTCCTCCTTCCCTCAGCATGTTTCTCAGCATCATTTCGAAGTCCATGCGTCTTTCAGTCTATGCGTCAGCTTTTACATTTGCTCTCCGCTGCATGTCTCAGGGCATCCGCTTCCTGTCTTTGACATTTAACATATTTGTTTTCTTCGGCCCTCTGATGACCATGTCGCTGGACATCTCTTTCGAGTCGTCGAATCCTTTCCTCCCTCGCGTCTTTGTCTTGAGCGCTTGCATTCCCTATTCTCTTTATTCAAATTTCCGCCTTTTCTTTTTTTTGGCATCGTTGTCCTCCGTCGTCCCTTTACGTTTATCTAAGTTATCTAAGTTTTAAGGAGCCCTTTCATTTAATACGCGTATCAGCGTCTTTTTCCGTAGCGCACTCCAGCTCTGTTTCGGTACACCTTAGCCGTTTTATCCAGGCGCACAGCAGCCCCTTTTTTGTCAGGCTCACAGCAGCCCTTTTTTTACAGGCGCACAGCAGCCCTTTTTTAATAGGCACACAGCAGCCCTTTTTTTACAGGCGCACAGCACTCTGTTTCGGCGTATCTACACCGAATCTTACAGGGACACAGCAGCTCTTTTTTTACAGGCGCACAGCAGCGGCCCTCTCTTTCCGTTTTTCTCTCGCGCCAAACAACCATTCTCCCTTTTTCTTTTCTTTTCAATTCTTCTCTTTTATTATTTTATTAATTTCTCTAATTCAATAATTTTAGATCGTTTCATCAATATTCCAATTTTATAATATGTTAATCTCCTAAATTATCAATCTGAACAGTATATAATTCATTCAAACCGTATTTCTATATATGGATCCTCATTCAACCGTAGTTTTATATATTGATATCTATTTATATTCACCTTTCTGACAAATCTATCCTCTCTTCTTTCCATCTCCTTCCTCCTTGTTTTTATTTCGTCCTTCAATCACTTTTCTCGGATCGAATTTTATTCCCTTTTCATCCTCTCTTTTTTACCGTTAGTATATATAAATCACATTTAAATATTTTCAGATTCCCTTTTTATCGATCTTTGCTGATTGACATTTCGCATTATCTTATTTGCTAACCTTTTTTTATCGATTACTCAAATGAGTACATACGTCAGTGTTAATTCTTTTCTATAACCCCAAAGTGTGTTTGAAGTTTCTCTCATCGTCTTTAACGACGTCCCAATATGTCGTTGAATAGCAGCGATAATCCGAGCAACTCGATTCAGCCTAATGTACGTATTTTATTTTAAATATTCATATTTTAAATATTCATATTGTTTTAATCCCACCCAACATTTTCTATTTTTGTTAATCATTTTTCAGTCTTTTACAGACAGTTTTCCCTATTCTTCTTTCTCTGCCGTTTTTATAAATCAAGGACTTTTCCGCTTTTTGCGGTTTTTTTTTGGATGGGAATATGAGATTGCGTTTCATTTTTTCCGTCATAATGCTTTTCCGTCTAAATAAACTATCTTTATCCTTTTCTCTTATTAGAATGTTAATGGTACGGAGAATCTTCTGTGTGCTTATGACTTCCTTAAGGCCCAATTCAAAGATCTTCAAAAACAATTTGCCGCTGCCTTCGAAAAAATACCTTCCCAACCCGAAGTGGCTTCTCCACCGAAGAATTCCCCCCCCTGAGATCGTTTCTCTGCCACCTCCCATTCTGCCTTATACTTCCTCAACGCTCTCCCTTGCATTTCCCAACGTTCCTACGGCATGTAAGTATCCATATTTGTATTTTCTTTCCCTTTTTTTTGTCCGTCCAACCCTTATCTTCCTCTTCCTTGTCCTTCCGTATTCCTTCTCATATAATTCTCATTACTCACCAGCAATTAATTTTATCTAAGTTCTTTAATATAATATTTTCTCCTCCCAGCCCCAAATACGGCACGCTGGGCAAGAGCCAGACGAAGACGTTCCCGTACCTTTGTGTGAGGCTGTGGTCGCGAACGTGACCGTGGACGTGGAAATCGAACATAATAAATTATTAATATGTAGTATTTTTTTTTCCTTTTCTCACTTCTCTTCCTTCATTCTCATCTCTATTTTTATCCCTTCTATACAGGGTGATTCAAAATAAGTATAGTGTCCGTGACACATTTTTGAGTCAATTCTAAGACGATTTTTCCTTTGGCAAAATTTCGTCCGACGCTTAGTTTTCGAATTATTAAAAGAAGTAATTAACTTATAACGGGTCGGATACAAGAGACAGGCAAGGGAGGCGCGAGTCACCGTCAGACGGGTGCTTACGCGGGGCGATCAATTCTATTTAACAATGGTTATCCTATGCAACATGTTTTTCAAATGATTTCTCAAAGACTCAAGACTTTAATTTCTATTAAGAACAATAATGTTAGTATGCTTTCTCAACCTCTCCCCCTCCTATTCCTACTCCTTTTTTCACCATTCCTTTCTCCTCTAGTTTTCCGAGAAGTTTTATTTCTAATATTAATATATATAATATATATATATTTCTAATATAAGAAATTAATATAAAGAATTATACGAAGAGAAGATTGGCATTTAGTTTGTTGTTCACTTACACAGTGAACAACAAACTAAATTCTTTTATCAGGCTACATAAGGATCCTTTGCCTGAACTCCACCACTCGAATGTCATTTACAAGATCAGTTGCCTAGATTGTGATGCTTCGTATGTAGGACAACAAAGAGAAAACTATTAACCAAAATCAAGGAACATCGCGCTGATATTAATAAGGCATCTGGGTCCTTCCCGGTGATGTCCCTTCATAGAATGGAGAATCACGAATTTGACTGAACATTTCCATTTTAGAGGAAGAACCAGGATATAAAAAGATTAATTGCAGAGATGTTACATATTTGTAACCAGAATCAATCTAGCATCAACATCCAGAGTGATACCAAGTTCTTAGACAAGATATATTTGCCAATCATTAAGAGGTTCTTTGCATTAAATTCAATGAAATAATTTCATTGCCATTTTTCGTTTCCTTTCCTTTAATGATATTTCTCTCCCTTTCCCTCTTTTGGGATCTCACGGTGCCTCTTTGCGTTCTCATATCTCTCAGTTCGGCGCTTTCGACAAGAACGTTTATGTTGTGCCCGTCTTGCTCTCCCTTCGAAGGATTTTCTTAATTATACTTACTCTCAATTCAGAGTTGGGTACGTTTTTTTTTTAATTATTTTACATTATATTTTTCTTTATCTTATTTTTTCTATTCTATTTTATAACTTTATATTATTTTTACTTTTGTTAACTTAAATCCCGTACCAGTTTCCGGAGTGTTTTTTTTAACTATTCGGTAGTCTATAATTTTCTTTTTC